>JANIJH010550821.1:0-15481 GCA_024520975.1 Erythroxylum areolatum
TCAGTGAATGCAATGAAACCTATTAGTCTGTCCCAAATTACCAAAATACCCTTGCTAACAGTAACGGGATGTTACAATAATAACCTATACAAACTTGAAATAAACAAATAAAATGGGAAAGAAATAACTAAAACAAAATGTGTATAAACAAAGCTCATTAAATGGTGTGAGCAAACCGGTAAAGTATATTATCATTGTTGTGGTTCCTAAAGTGCCAATGTCGTTGTGGCACCTAAGGGATGTCCAGCAAGATAAGGTTTTAAGCACTAACCATTAACCTTAAAAGCTCTCAAAACTTCACTCCAAACCTTGACTACGCCATGGGGAAGCACTTGCAGAACTTGAAATGGACTAAAACATCTTGACTTGAGCTTACCTGGAAAAAGATGAAGACGAGGGTTAAATAACAAGACTAAATCACCTTTGTTGAACCTCTTCTTGGTAATATGTTTATCATACCAAAGCTTGGTCTTTTCCTTGTATAGGCGAGAACTTTCATAAGCTTCCAATCTCAAGATGTCCAACTCATTTAATTGTATTGCCCTCTTTTCGCCAACAAATTTTAGGTCAAAGTTTAAAGTTTTGATAGCCATATAGGCTTTATGTTCTAACTCCATTGGTAAATAACATGCTTTTCCGAACACAATCCTATATGATGTGGTACCCAAAGGTGTTTTAAAAGCTGTACGGTAGACCCAAAGAGCATCGTCAAGTTTTAAAGACCAATCCTTCCTTGACTTATCAACTGTCTTTGCTAAAGTACTCTTGATTTCTTGATTAGAAACTTCAACCTGCCCATTTGTTTGAGGGTGATAAGGTGTAGTAATCCTATGAAAGACACCATATTTCTGCAAAAGAGTCTCAAGGGGCTTATTACAAAAATGGGTACCATTGTCACTCAAAAGGGCTCTTGGAAGTCCGAAGTGAGTGAATATATGTTCCTTAAAAAACTTGATCACCACGTTAACATCATTCATGGGAGTCGCAACTGCCTCTACCCATTTCGAAACATAATCCACTGCCACTAAAATGTAGAGATTGTTATGGGATTTAGGAAATGGACCCATAAAGTCAATTCCCCAAACATCAGACAATTCAACCTCCAATATTCTAGTTTGCGACATCTCAGCTCTTTTTGATATGTTTCCTAATCACTGACAATTATCACATATAGCCACATATTTCTTCACATCACTAAACAAAGTATGCCAGAAAAAATCTTGCTTGGAGAACCTTGGCGGCTATCTTATTTGGACTAAAATGACTACCGTAAATTGTTAAATGACAATGGTGAAGAACACTCTAGACTTCATCTTCAGGCAAACATCATCTAAAAATACCATCTCCATAATATTTATACAGTAATGGTTCTTCCCCCATATAATATTTGGCATCAAAGATGAGTTTCTTCTTCTGCTGGTAAGTAATCTTTGATGGAACAGTCCACAAACGATGTAATTAACCAAATCTGCATACCATGGTGTTGCAAGAGATGATATAGCCAAAAGTTGTTCTCTCGGAATGGAATCATCAATTGGGTAATCTTCACTAGAAATAGTAATCTTAGAAAGGTGATCGGCTACCACATTCTCAGTACTAGCTTTATCCTTAATTTCTAGGTCAAATTCTTGCAATAATAAAACCCATCGGATAAGACGTGGATTGGAATCCTTCTTCTCCAATAAATGTCGTATAGCTGCATAATCTGTAAAGACAACAACCTTAGAGTTAATGAGGTAAGACCTAAATATTTCAAGAGTAAAAATAACTACTAAAAATTCTTTTTCTGTGGTAGCATAGTTGATCTGAGCCTCATCTAATGTACAACTAGCATAACAGATGGCATAAGGCTTGTTGTCTTTTCTTTGTTCTAAAACAACTCCCAAAGGGTGATCCCTTGCATCGCAAATTACTTCAAATGGAAGATCCCAATTAGGTTCTTGCATAACCGAAGCTGTTACTAAAACATCTTTCAACCTGTAATAAGCACTTAAACAATCCTCATTAAATTCAAATGGTACATCTTTGACAAGTAAACGTGTTAGAGGTTTTGTTATTTTGGAAAAATCTTTGATGAACCTTCTATAAAAACCAACATGTCCAAGAAAACTTCTCACTCCTTTTATTGAAGTAGGTGGGGGCAATTTTCAATTACTTCCATTTTTGTTCTGTCAACTTGAATACCTTTACTTGAAAGCAAATGACCCAATACAATCCCCTCTTGGACCATAAAATGACACTTTTCCCACTTTAAAACTAAATTAACTTCTTCACATTTTTCCAACACTTTTGACAAATTTTCAAACAATCATCAAATGACAAGCCATAAACAGAGAAATCGTCCATAAACACTTCCATTATGTTTTCAATGAAATCAGAAAATATAGCCATCATACAACACTGGAAAGTGGTAGGAGCATTACAAAGACCAAAAGGCATTCTCCTATATGCAAAAGTACCACATGGACAAGTAAAAGTGGTTTTGTCCTGATTCTACGGGTGAATAGGAATCTGGAAGAAACCCAAATATCCATCAAGATAACAAAAATGAGAGTTCCTAGCAAGTCTTTCTAACATCTGGTCAACGAAGGGAAGGGGAAAATGATATTTCCTAGTGGCAGAATTCAACTTACGGTAATCTATGCACCTTCTCCACCCGGTGACAGTCCTAGTTGGAATTAGATCATTCTTTTCATTTTTGAAAACTATCATCCCTCCTTTCGTAGGAACTATATGGACCGGACTAACCTATTTACTATCCGATATAGGATAAATTATGTCGGCGCTAAGCAATTTCAAAATTTTCTTTTTGACCACTTCTTACATACTAGGGTTTAACCTCCTTTGATGTTCAATGGTGGGCCTATGGTCATCCTCCATTAAGATTGTATGCATGCACATAGAAGGATGAATTCCTTTAAGGTCATCTAAGGAATAACCTATGGCTTTTTTATGCTTTCTTAAGGCACGAACAAGGTTTTTAGTATCAGAAGCATCTAATATAGCATTCATAACCACAAGATAAGTAAAATTAGGACCCAGAAATTCATACCTTAAATTAGAGGGAAGGGGTTTGAGTTCTACCTCGGGGGCTTTTACTTCAATTGATTGATCCACTTCCAAAACTTCAAACTACTCGTCTTTGGCCTTGTAATTCGCAAGGAGATTTGCTAAAGCTTTAGCAATCATGGCCACTTCTGGAATCTCATCACTCGATGTTCCATTAGTAATCAAACAATGCTCAAGAAAATCATCCGAACGTTATTTAGACAAATGGATATTTATAATAGAATCAATTACATCAATTCTAAAGTAATCAACAGACAAGCTCGAAAATTTAGTAGCCTTTGAGAAATCAAACTGAACACAATCCTCACCAATCTCAAAAGATAATTTGTCATTTTTCACATCTATCTGACATTCCACTGTAGCTAAAAATGGCCTCCCTAGGATGATAGGAGTACGGGTGTCTTCCTCCATTTCCAAAATAACAAAATCAACATGCACATACAAATCACCTACTTTAATTGATACATCTTCTAATACACCAACAGAATATTTAACAGATCGATCTGCTAATTGCAAAACAACAGTAGTAGGTGTTGAATCTCCTAGATCAAGCTTCTTACACAAAGAAAGTGGCATGAGACTCAAGCTTGATCCTAAATCACATAAAGCACATTCAATTGTAACTTTACCAATTTGGCAAGGGATTGAAAAACTCCCAGGATCTTTTAGTTTCAGAGGAAGCTTATTTTAAATGGCTATACTACATTCGACAGTCAAAGCAACAGTTTCATACTGTTCTAACTTTCTTTTATTTGACAAAATTTATTTTTAAAATTTAGCATAAGAAGGCGTTTGAGACAGTTCATCTATGAAAGGAATGTTGATGTAAAGCTTTATGAGAATTTCTAAGAATTTCCCAAACTGAGCATCCAATTTGGCTTTGGCCATTCTATGAGGAAAGGATATTGGTGGATTATAAGGTTTTTGGTACTACTTTTATAGTTCCTTAGAAAGATGATCATCCTTACTCTTCTTTTCCTTCTCTCCTTCTGTCTCACTACTAAACCGGTCCTGAGTTGCATCGGCGCCTTCTTCTACAACTTCGTTCCTAGGCTCACAGGGTCCTGCCAAATGTTTCCACTTCTCAATGTGACGGCTTTACAATGCTCCCTAGGACTGGTTTCAGGTTGACTAGGTAATTTCCTTGATGGTGTGATTGATGAACTAGCCTGCTTTGCAATTTGGTTCTCAAGTAACTTATTATGGGTAGTTAACTGGTCTACCTTAGAGGTTAATTGCTTGATTGTTTCTTTTGGTTGTCTTTGGGCTAGTAACATGGATTCCATCATACTCTCCAGGTTTGGTTTTAGAGGTCCTAGTGGATTGGAAGACCTTTGAAATCCAGGAGGTGGTCTAACATTTGACTAAAAGGGGGGTTTTGGTTATTCCTCCAGGAGAAATTGAGATTATTCCTCCAACCTAGGTTGTAAGTGTTGGAATGTGGGTCAAATTGGGGTCTTTGGTTAAGATTGTTAATGGCATGAACTTGGTTGCTACCCTGATCTTGGGCAAAAGTACTACCAATTTGACAATTAACAGATAAATGATCAATAGAACCAAAAATTTTGCAAGCAGAAGTAGAACTCACAAAACTAACATTCAAACAATCTAACCTGTGGGTCATGGCGTCAACTTTAGCAAAAAGTATAGTAAGTGCATTAACTTCATACTTACCTGGAGTATGTTTTACTGCTCCTCGTTCGTTAGACCATTGGTAATTGTTGATAGCCATCTCTTTAATTAGATTGTATGCATCAGCATAAGTCTTGTTCAAAATAGCTCCTCCAGTTGTAGCATTTATTAATGTCCTCATTGATTGGAGTAATCCATTGTAGAAGTTATAAAGGACCATGCAATTGGTAAGCCATGTTGTGGACACAAACGAAGTAAATCTTTATAGTGCTCCCATGCTTCATACAACATCTCATCATCTTTTTGCAAGAATATCGAGATTTGATTTCAGAGATTAACCGTTTTGCTTGGAGGAAAATACTTGGCTAAGAACATCCTGGAGAGTTGATCCCATGTACTAATAGATCTAGCTGGAAGCGAATGAAGCCATGCCCATGCCTTATCTCTTAGAGAAAATGGAAAAAGGTAGAGACGAATCGCATTGGGAGTGACTCCATTCATCTTCAAAGTTTCACAAACTTCCAAGAAAACCGTTAAGTGCATATTTGGATCCTCAATAGGTGACCCTCCAAATTACGATTGCTGTACTATAGAGATAAGGGCTGGTTTCAACTAAAAATTATTCGCTTCCACACTTGGATTCCAAATCTTTGAAGTATTTTCTTGAACCCCCAGCTTTGCATAATCACGAAGTCGTTATCCCACTCCTTTGGCCATCGTATTACTACTATTGGGAGTTGTCACCTTCTTCTTTTCTGTAGACTTTTGTCTCTTTCTCCTATGGTATGTTCTGTCGATCTCAGGATCAAATATGGCTGTGAATTTATGTTACATATAAATCTCAATTCTCCACTGCACGAGAAACATCATTAAGAGTAAACAAGCTTATATACAAAGAATATACAAATAAAACTAAATTAAGGAAAGCTTAGTCAACTTTATTCAGAAAAATTCAATATTTGACCCAAGTCCCCGGCAACGGTGTCAAAAACTTGATAGGAATTTCGCAAGTATATGGGTTTAGTTGCAGCAATCAAGTGTCGATCCACAAGGACTAAGTCAAAATACCAAATTTATACCTTCTAAATTTGCTAAGCAATTGAATATGAAACTTGTTTTGTTAAGGAAATATCGATACCAAATTAATGGAATTTGAACCAATATTCTAGGAGTTCATCCCAACAAAGAAATCATGTCATCCTTATGAAATGAAATATTGATCCAAGTACATTAACCCACTTTTATCAATTAATTCTTTTGGAGCAATTGACGTGTTGATTCCAATTTTTAAGCTAGTTTCCTAGACTAAAAAAAATCAAACCCAACCTAATGAACTCAATGGTTAATTTCAAATATTCTTAATGAAAAGTTCTATTTCTAGATATTCTTTCAATAAAGTCTAATCTAGTAACTTAGATATTAAACATCACTTTTCTGTACCTAGTTTAACATCCATCAGTAATCAATTAGAAACCCTAGATTAGATAGATCAAATCAACATTAGATTAAATCACTTTATAAAAGTCAACATTGAATTAAGAAATAAAGTCATAAGGTTTAACATTCCAAGTTGAAACAAACATCCTAGAATAAGTGAATTTACAAATTCACGACTAAATTCAACTAAAATGTAAAACTATAAGCATGAACATTAAAGATAAATAATAAGTGGAAGGAGGAGGAGAAGGAACTCCAATTGCTTCTTGAATCTTGATTTCTCATTCTTCAAGCTTTCCTTTTTCTTTGATTAATTTTTCTCTTTCTCCTACTTTGTGATCTTTAGCTTCAACTCTCTCAGCCCAAAGAATCTCTCCCTCTAAATGATCCCCTTTTCCTTCCCAAAAACTGCCTTTTATCATTAGAAAACTGTTAGGAAAAACAGTCATACACTGTCCGTGTGAATCTACATGGTCAGACTGTGTAAATTTTAGGAATGATTGTGCATTCTTGCTTCAAAAGACATGGTCTATGTAAATTGACACAGTCAGATCATGTAACTTTCGGGTATTCAACTTTAAGCTTCAACTTTACACAAGCTGTGTGTTTTTACAGGGGTAGACCGTGTATTCCTTGGGTTTGCTTCATTATCTTCCCAAAACACTAGCAAATACCAAGATCAAAGGAGCAGTACTAGATTCATAAAAACTAAAGTTAATTTAACATCATTTGATACAAAAATGATGAAAAAATAGAGCTAAAAATATATAAAGAATAACAACTTATCAGGGCTTATTTAACAAAGCAAGCCTTTGAATCTTATTCATATTTTGAGCTTTAAGCTTATTTTCATTGGCTAATCAGGTCACATTCTCATTATGTAATTATACATTCATGTAATGGAATGCATCACCTATTTCCAATCAATCATTCACAGTCCCAATCACATTTATCATCTATTATCATAGTCATTAATTGATACAATTTTGCTTGGATCACTTGAATCTTCAATATCGTAACACTGTCGTGGCATTGTTAACTCCAACAGATATATCCCAAATTTCTTATGTAATTTATTCCTTAATGAGGTAATATTATCTCATGTTATTTTTGGTTTTCCCAATTAACTCATTTTCTCGAATGATTTCTCCATTCATTCAATTTCCTCTGGTTTCACAATGACTTGTTGCAATGTCGAACCATTCTTACTAGTTTCTCCACTCATTTCAATTTATTCACAATCTTAACTTCCTATGTTGGTAACCCATTCATCAAGTCAAATTTGTATCCCTTGAACATATTTGTATATAATGTAATGTGGGCCTAAGTTCTCCTCACATTAGCAAGAGTATCGTCTCAAATTCAAGAATCCAATCATATAGCTGGATACTTTACATCAAACAAAATGTATACACTCTCAGTAGCATTTTCTACATCTTATGCTTAAGTCTTCGTTAGGAATAGAACTCCAATATTTACTTTTAATTTATTCCATTTTCGTTCATTCTTAAAAGTAAACCATTTGGTCTACTTAACCTTTTTCGGTGAAATTCTTCTTCCAAAAAAGATTTCTTGCTACTATCTACTATATTGTTTATCTAATCCTTATCAATCAATTATTCCCATCATTGCTTATCATACATTCTGAGTACCTTAAAAAGATCAATTTCAACTATTCATAATTTCTCCATAAGATCAATTTATGTCAGAACTTATATGATCAGAATATCCTTATAATAAGGCTCAGTAAAGCATTAACAAGATCCATTTACTTTTATACCTTAGTATATACTATCAAAATCATTACATCTTATGTAGAAATGTATTTAAGACAATTCACTAATTACTAACTTATGCTCAAGATACCTTAATCTCGTTTGATTTAGAATAACACTTCTCTTTTTGTGTCTAACCTCGATTGTGGGAATTATGCACCAATCGTGCACTTTTTCTTTTTAGTAACATCTTTAACAATCTCAATCTATCCTCTATCGATCACTATAAGCATTTTCATTACTCTAATTCATCTTAGAGTTTGAATTTATGGGAACTATGACTAACAAATTTTCATATATCATAGATTGCTTCCTATATCATCTCCACGCTTATAATACTTATATGCTTAATTCTCACACTTGTCATGGTAATCCTATTATTAAATATCTGCTCACAAAAGAACAAATTCACTTAACCGTGACAACTTTTACAAATCTCACTATTTTTATCCCTTCTTCCAATTACTATTATATCATCATACTTACGTATCTTCACTATCAATTTAGAATTATAGATACATAATCATCCTAAAATTCTGATCTCAATTCCACTAACACATTCTTATAGTGAATTATAACTCTTATCACATTTATTTGACAACCATTTCAAGTCCAAGTTTGACCCCTCAAAGTCATAGAAAATTTTCTTTTCTTTCAACTAGGCTTGTACACTTTAAATCTCGTCATTCATATTTATATCATTACTTCCTTTAATCAGTCCATGAAAATGTATTCACATCTATATCACATTCGGGGATATATTACTACAATGCAATATTGATATCGTATTCCATAATACATCCACCAATACAAATACATTACACCATTATTTGTCATATCTAACAATATACTATTCCCCATTTTTAAATATGCACAAACTTTCATTTTATCATGTTCAGATAGATAATCATTCTTTCCACTACTTCCATCAAGTCAAACACTTAACAAATGCTCATGTATGTGACTCATATAATTGCAACTCAGGCTTGAGATCAGTTGCTACTACCTGCTATGTCATGACTAAAATGCATGTAACCTGACACATATGTATGCCCATGTAAGATACTAAATTTGGGCTCTGATACCAAAATGTAGCACCCACTCTCGCTAGACACATACCCGACATCCTAAGTGATATCTAAGTACGTACCCCGCAAGGGTGCCATGCCAAAACAGTCATTCAGTCAAAATTCATTACAAATTTTTATTTCTTTAAAACAATGTACACGTATGCAGAAATCATTAATTAAATCGGGCTCGCTAATTTTTTTTTAAGAATTCCATTCAACAGCCACTTGTGCCCATTTTAGATATAAAACACTTGTAATCATACAGTCATTTGATTACTAAATCATTCACATACACTTTATACAATTCTTGTAGAACATAAATCAAAAACAAAATCACTGAAGACATATACAGGCAAAAACTGATCCTAACCCTTAATCCATATCTAATCTTAGTGGCTATACTCTACTTAACCTAGTTGAATAATTCCTCAGAGCCTAAAAAACCACATTGTAATTTTTTATGAGTTTTGCGAACTCAATGAATGAACCATCATTGATGATTTCACCCAGGTCAAATAAACAAAATCATATATTTCAGATATATTCATTTAGAACATATATATTCCAAATACACACATTAATATGGCAGATCATATAATTATTGCGAATCAGAATAGATATATACAAATACAGATTCATATGAGACTCCAGATTCGTTATTATTGTTGTAACTGAGTGCCTTTCACATACATATACAGATACTGGCCTATTGGTCTCATTCAGAATAGAATCACGGAGCATAGCTTTACGTGTAGAAATAGAAATCACAAAGTAAAGCTCTACGTGCAAGCGCTTTCATACTGGCTACTCTGGTCACAATGCCTTTATCTAAGAATGCATTTTTTGAAATAGATCAAATACAGAATATGTCATGCATAACAGTCACATATGATGCACAGTCAGAAATCTTATAGTTATCGAACCTAAGTCCGGCATTCAACTTTCATTAAGAATTCTCATATCATTCAGAATTTCAAAGCAATTAGAACACTTCCAATACACTCCTGAATATTAAAATCCTCGGACCTTAAGTTTGAAATTCATAAACAAGTGACAAGCAATTAATAATTGGAAGTTAAAGAAATTCAATCAATCTTAGGAAACTCATCTAGGTTGACTCATAGTACTCTCTAATATGTTATTACTTGAATGGTTCGGCAATGTTTGACTAGCGTCCAATGTGCTCCTCTATATCATAATTTTTTTTTTACAAATATCACACTTTTGGACAAATGTATAAGTATTCCTTTGTGCACATCTATGTATAGCAAATATGGACAATGCATGTTCAATGACAATCTCGGGTATCTTATTATGATTCTTATCACCATATCTTTAAAATATCAAAACCTTTGTAAGTTGCATTCCACAATAACCAAGTCACAGGCGTGCAACATCACACATGCCTATGCATAATAACCAAGAAAAGTCAAGGCCGTGTAGTTCAACATAAATCAGTCATGGGTGTGAGATCTTAACTCACGCCCGTGCATATCAAATGACCATTTCAGAGCTTTCTACTAATATGCTTTTAGGTTAACTTTGCGTCATCATTATGATAAGGTAAATGACATAATTAGGCAATGCTTTCTTCTAGAAAACTGTTCTACAATGTCTTAAGTTCCTAATGACACCAAGATCATACAATTTGGTTTAGAAATCTAAAAGTTATACTCCAATTATTTCAAACTATTCCTAAACTAAAGCTATTCTCTGTATTTAACTTTGAGTCAGCTTCTGAAATTCTTAGAGGTAGAATTAAAAATTGATCTCTTCAATCAATTTGTAGCCATATATCTTTAATTCAATTTGAATCAATAATCATTCCATTTGGATACCTATTGATCAAAATATAATCAAAATACAGAAGTATGTTTAGTGAAATCATTCCAGTTATCAAATTCTAGTATTCCTCAACATGTTCATCTTAAATTCGACAAACAATCCATCTTAGATGGCTATAATTTTTTGTGAAGATGTGCGACGAACCTAATGGTTCAAGAATCTAATCATTTGGATATCAGGTGAAGACGTTATAACAAAAATACCAAAGGATGTTCATAAGCAAACAAAAGTTGAAAGTCGCGATTGTGTACCTGCACGACTGTGATTCTAATCCTGGATCTGCGAAGGCGCAATTGTGTAGAAGCACGATCACAATTCGTGATCCTTAATAATGAAGTCGCGATTGTATTGAAGCATGACCGTGCTTCCTCCACTTCACCGATTATTTCTCTTCTTTTTCTTCTCCTTCCATTTTTCTTTCATTTCCAGATTTACACACTTCTAAATCATCTATACTGCATTTCTAACTCCAATACAAACTCTAAACAAATTACATTCAAGTTTACACTTCAAAAATCACAAATTTGAAACTTCACATATACTTTCTCTCTCTACTGTATTTTTTCAAATCTTTATTCTCATTTCAGTCTTCTTCAATTAACATATAAAACACTTAAACCAATTCTTCCAGCTTCATTTCAGCTCAAGAACACAAAACAAATAAAAAACCCAAGGTTCACACATAAACATAAAAAAATCCAATTTCTCATATATGCAAATTCCATTTTCTAAATTTTGTTTCTCTTTCTACTTTCATCTGATACATTTTTCCATTTTTCCAAAGTTTCATTTCATCAACAACTTAGCAATTTATCAACTCTATACCACAACCTCACTAACTCTTCATTTCATATAATTAAACTCACTTAAATTCATTTCCACAAATTCACGCATAACAGTAAAAACAACCATATATTCATGTATGTACAGTGATAAACATAGTATATGTTCATCGTTTTTCCTAAATTTGTGCACTCTTCCTAAATGCAGTTTCAATGATTCTTCTAGCTCAAAACTCACCTCAACACTATCTTATGACATATTGTTCCTCACATATGCAAAAACAATTCATTCATCACTGAAATTACACTTCTCAAACCCGTGCAAGCATGCATATATTTATACCGTAAAATATCATCAGAGTTACTTACTCGATTTAGCTATTCCTAGTAGTAAGAGTGAATCAATGACATCCTATAGGAAAAACAGTTTGCTACTCGGTGATGAATAACCAGAAGAGTGTTTTAGTGATTCCAGTGAAGAATAAACGATGTTCAGTAACTTTTCTTTATTAAACACTTATCTACGTGTATTCTTTGCATGAAATACACATGTCTCCAAATAAGACTGCCACATGTCATCATGCATGTGAGCCATTTGTCACATCTATAAGCTACCATATGTCACAATATAATTGGTCCAATGTCAACATTTTTCTTACTCTAAAATACTTCAAATTTCCAAGATACCTTAAATATACCAAAATTACCAAACCACATTTTAATCTCATTAGTAACTCGATTATACCTAAAAAATGTTAATGAATGCATGTACGGTAATTTTGACGTGCAAAAATGTGCATGTCATGATTAGCTTAAGCATGATATGCATTTTCTAGTTTCTCAGTAAATTCTCATAATCACTTTTCTTGCCTTAACATGGTAACGGGATGTTACATTGTCTGTATATTTACTGACGATTAACACTTATTTATTGACGGAAAGAGTAATTTGTCTGTATGTTTACCAACGGATATGAATGTACGTCGGCAAATTTACCGATGACCTCTTTAACGATGCCTTTCTCCGTTGGTTAATTCTGTCAATAAATTATATTTTTGACGGAATATTTACGTTTTCCATCAGTAATTTTCATCGCTAAATAACCTTTTTCTTATAGTGCTTGATTCTAAGCAAAATTTTAAATATTTTAAAATCAAATGTCAATGATAAAACTAAACTAATTATTTTTTTTAGTTTGATTAAGATTAATAATTAGATTGATTCTTAATTTAAAATTTAAAAATTATTTTTCTAAAATTATAATTAGCCATATTTCAAATAGAATGGAAGTAGTTAATTAAACTCCTTTAAAATTGAGAAAAATGTTTTCTTGGTTTAATTAAGAAATTTGTTTCTTAATTAAATTTATTTATTTAAATTGATTTAAATAAATTAAGTTGATTATTTTATTTAGAAAGTTATCATTTTATTTTATTTAGAAATTATTTTTTATTAATTTGAATAATAAGTATCTTGACTTATTAGAAAAATAAAGGCTAAAACATGGTGGTTGACAAAAGAAAAAGTAAAGCAAAAGTTAAATTGACTAAAAAAGAAAGGTAAAAAAACGAAAAGTATAAAGGCTGACATAGCCTATATCGTTGCTCATCTTGATTTAAAATAAAGGGCCCATGGGGCCTACATCCTTCAGTGTTAGCAATAATTATTTGCCCACATTATATCATCAGATGAGGCATCATCGGTAGCTTTGTCTTGTTATGAAGTAGTGGGACATTGCTGGCAGTGGTGTTGATCATAATGTTTCAATTGTTGGCATAAAGCATTCTACCAGTGGGTAGATAGTTTAGTGAATAAAGCAGCAAAATTTGCTTCAGCTTGTTTTAAGATTTGGAATGCATTTGGAGAAATGGTTGATCTGTATGTTGATGTCATGATTAGATTGGGTCCTTGGTAGTTGATCTTGATCAGTGATTCTGGAGTGATTTTTAGATATTGTTAGTGGAGTCCTTCTATACAGTTGAGATTAAATTGAATGACTAAATCCCAGTTGAATTCATATTTAGGTGGTGTATCAACGGGTGGATGCATACCATTGCTAATGCTTAGTTAGACATAAGCAATTCGGGATAATAGTACTTTGATGTTATGTAGATTATCAGCTTGTCGAGGTTATTTTCTTCATTTCTTCCTTCCGAGGTTATTTTCTTCATTTCTTCCTTAATTGCTCAATTTTATCAAGATTAATAGGTTTGCCTAATGGTTTCATATTAGAAGTGTTGGGCTATTTTTCAAGGGCTTGTTTATATTGGGGTTTCAATGAAGGTTCTCTGAAGTCGGATAAAGCTTTTTCATATTAGGCTCGAGTTTTATAACTACGATGAATGATAGAGGATTTATGATTGATATATAGTGCTGCTTGATGCCATTCTTCATAAATGCCCGTCATAGGGCCATTAAAAATGACATAAACTTTGTCTTCATGATGGTCTTATTTCTTTAGGGATTGTGATGATGAAGTGTTTGGAAGGTTAGTTTCAACAAGGGTTGAAATAGGGTGTTGAGCAATTTGTGAAGGAGTAATTGGATGGATAGTGGGGGAAGTTTCAGCATACTGTTTTTCTAGTAGAGTGCTAGTAGATCGTAATTGGTTGATTTCTTTTGTTACTTTACTTACTTGTTGCTATGGGTTTACTAATTCTACTTCCTTCTTGCCAAGTGACTCTTTAAGGCTTGCTATAGCTACTTCCATTCTCTGGTTAAAATATCTGCAAGACTATTATCAAAAGATTTTATATAATGAGTATAAAAATTGTATTGATTATGTTCTAATTGCCATCTTATCAACCGTCCTTGATTATAATTGGTTTTGATATTGCATTTAATGAATCCACATAAAGACTTTGAATTTGTCTGAATAATGAATTCAGTAGGTAATAAATCAATTCTCCATTTTCTCCAAGTTTTAAGGCAGGCTAATGTTTCCTTCTTGTGTATTGGATACTTTAACTTGGTGAAAAAGTGCTTTCCTTAATATTTTGGAAATTTGTTTTCTAATTTATTAAGGAAAATTTTTCTAATTAATTAAGAAAATAATTTCTAAATAAATAATATAAAGGACTTCATTAATTAAATTTAAAATAATTTATTTAATTTTGAAAATAGATTCCTTTAATATTAGAAAATAAGTTTCTAATTAAGAAAATTTTATTCCTAATTAGCTTAAAAATAATTTTGTAATTAGATTATATTATCTTACTTGTTAAATGTCGAAAGATGAAATTTTCTAAAGTATAATAAATAAAAAGAATAATGTTAAGTAAAAATGACTTTACGTGAATGATTTTGTTGAAGTAGAAATAACGAAAGAAGAAAAGCAGACGGAAGCAAAAGCAAATGAAAGCGAACCACGTCAGAATCAAGAATCAGTTTAACTTAGTTACAGAACTCAACTAAATAACTACTTCTTTCAAGAAACAAGATTAAAGAAGCAAGAAGCAAGAAGCAAGAATCAAGAAGCAGTTGAAGACGAAGACTTTATGAGTCGAAGTCAAAGAATAAAATAGTTAGATGAACATACACGCAAAAGTTACAAGTGCTTAGCAATACTTGAGAGAAAAATATTGTGTGAATTATCTAGAGCTACTTTACTGTAACAAAGTTCAAACAATCTTTCGGTTGAAAGCTATACAGATAGCCTGCAGAGGCTAAATGTGAAAGAGTACTGACTGTAAGAGACCTGAAGAGGCTCAGAGAAAAAAAATACTTGTAAAAGTTTTGAGTGATAGTGAAATCTCAGAAAGACATCTGAGGACTAGACGTAGCCCACGGTTTGTGGTGAACCAGTATAAAAATTACTGTGTCAACTTCTCTCAACCTTTATCTCTCTTATCTTTCAAAGTTTAGATCTTAC
>JANIJH010550892.1:0-15467 GCA_024520975.1 Erythroxylum areolatum
CAAACTTTATGGCGACAGAAAGCTCTCAACAGAAGCTACAAGTTTCATGAAGATCATTTTCTCAAATTCTGCCTAAAACAAAAAGTCAAATCTCTATGACCAAAAAGTCAAACTTCTCTTAATTCTTCAAAATCTCATACTTTCACTATTTATTTCTTGCTTTTCAACTCCATTTTAAACAATATATTCACTATCAATTTCATTTAAACTCAAAACACCACTTTAGACAATAATTAATCATAATCATTAATAACCTATCTTAATCTCATATAACAATACATATTCTTGACTCTTCTTTTTCTTTGCACACAAATAAGTCACCATAAATTTCCTTATTTAATGCCACTTTATAATTCAAAAATTTCAAGAAAATTCGGGGTCCAACACACACACTCACAGGTCCCTCAAGAAAGAAAAACTCTAATACCAAATGTAGTTGTTATCTATCTATCATACACAAAACTAAAGACTAGTAAGATGAAGTTTAGAGAGAGAAAGTATACTAAAAGAACTCCTCCCCTCCTATTCTAGATCATCCCAAAATTTGATATATACTCAAAATTTGTACATATATCAAATTTAGTATTCTCTTCTTAATAAGAACAGACTGCCTTAAGTGGTGCTTGGAGACTAGGCACAATTGGCCGAAATTCGTTATCAAATTTTAGGTGTGTTCTTTCCCTGATCTCTTTTATTTATTATGCATTTATAGTATTCAATATTTAATTATCGAGTTTATTTGTACGATTAGTTTGAGTGTATAATTTTATTCTCTTGTACATTGTTGATTTGTACATGGGTCTAGGTTGTGATAATATACTGTGCAAGTAAATTCTATCTAGTAGTCTGGGTTTTAAGTGGGACGACATATAACCTCTCCAGACTTTACTGGGAATTTATTTGGAATGGTAATTCTGTCTTAGGAGTGCGTTTGACGGTCTTTCTTATGAATTACCAATTCAATAAAATTCATTAGTCGTAATTTGAGTGAAAAATTACCCGATTTTTCCAACATCAAGTTCTTTAGAGCCCTTAATTCTGCCATTAAACACTTCCTTGATAGTAGCTTGCTTTTGAATGATGCCCTACAACCGAGAAAATTCATTGCTAACAATCTAAAGGCCCAAATCATTCCAATTATTGTACCAAAAGGTAGAAGTAGCTCCACCTCTAGGCATATTTAAAACTTAAGTCTCATCAAATCTATCAGCTGTAATATATTCATCATTATCCCAAGATGAGTTTGTTTTAGGTTGCACACTCTAAAAGTTCTCTATCTTTAAGAACTGCATATGAATCCATTTCACTCGTGAAGCTTCCTTATCTTTAAACAAACCTTCAAATTCTCTTCATCGTGAGAAATTTATTGGTAACTTTTATTAAACAATCCCAAACCACCCTTATCTTTGGAAAGAAATACTTTACTTCATTTGACCTTGGCTCTTTTGAATACGCATGAATTAAAGTTTTTTGGTTTCAAGGGTCAACCTTAGAAGATAATCTAAGAACATTTAGATATAGCTTGCGCTCTTGGCTCTTCTGAATACGCGTGAATTAAAGTTTTTGGCTTTAAGGATCAACCTTAGAAGATAATCTCATATCACTTAGATCCTCTTGATCTAATTAAGTGTTCTTAGATGTTTATTAACTCTATATATCGTCTTTTTAAAGAGTATATACATATTTTGTTCAATATAATTTCATTTTTATAATTAATACATCCCTTCCAGTTACTCACCCACATATCTTATCTCACCAATTTATTCTCCACCTTATTACAGTTTCAAATAATTAATTATTTTGAAATCTCAGTTAAATATTTATCATAATTAAAAAAACTTTACTCTTAAGTATTATAGACTTTGACATTTGCATTATACGAATTTGGTCAGATATTCACACTAGCTTATATTAGAAATAAATAGTATGAAGTACGTTACGATTTTCAAACTTCTGTATGAATCTTTTTGAATATTATATAAGTATCTCGTGCTTAAAAGAATGAGTGGTCGTTAAGTGAGTAGCCAAACTTCGGATCAGGGCCTTCGAACGTGACCAAGTGGTAAATAAGTTGAAAGACTATTAACAATTATTGAAAAGGTAATGTAGAGTTGAGCTCAGTCCCATGCTCAATCGAGCTCATATTCGGGCCTACTATCAAAGATTGAAAAGTGAATTTTCTAGTAACATAGAGACTACACACTGCTATAGTACACACTGCTACAATACTTTTCGCCATACCACTGCTACAGTATTTTCGCCATTTCTGGAGTTTGCTCCTTCTCAGTGGGCGCACGCACCCTGCTATGGCTGCTCCTACCCACACCGCCAAACAAGTCAGATTGTGAGAGAGGGAAGAAGACCCTCCTCCCATTGAACAACCAGCGATTCAGCCTCCTCCAAGCTATAGTGTCACGGTTTCTGTTCATCATACTCAGTCAACCCAATCTATCAACCTCAATTGGCCTGATGAGCCCCCCATAGACTTGGAAGAGGGCGATATCACTCGTGTTCAGGAACCTCATGGCTTGGGCATTAATCTGTCCTCTACCTTCCGAGGTAAATTAGACACAATCTGGGCGCAAGCGGTCGTGATCAAGCTGATGGGTCGAAAGTTGGGCTTCAGTATGCTCCGGGATCGCCTTCTCACCTTGCGACACCCGACTGGTCCCCTGAAAATCATGGACTTAGAGAATGACTTTTATCTGATCAACTTCAATGAGGAAAGGGATTATATTCATACCTTGACACAGGGTCCTTGGATTATCGCCAGCCATGTCCTTTCGATCCAACCATGGACCCCAAATTCTGCCCCTCCTTTGGCCGTATCACCCAGGCTTGGGTCCGCTTCCCCGGGCTCCCTATTGCCCGATACCATCCCTCCATTCTAACTGCTCTAGGTAATCTTGTTGGGAAAACAGTGAAGATTGACGATACCACGCAACAAACCTACCGAGGACGCTTTGCATGCGTGGCCATCACCCTGGATCTCAGCGCACCTCTTCGATCAGTCGTCGAACTCGATGGGGAAGTCATTCATGTTGTGTATGAGGGACTTCCCCAAATTTGTTTCCACTGCAGTCGGGTCGGGCATGGCTCCGACACTTGCCCCTTGCAACCCGAGACTCCTCCTGTTCCTACGCCATCCTCCGTCGAGTCACCCCTACCAGATCTCGTCGTTCCAGGTGTAGATCCCTCCACTAGCCCCCCACAAACAGCTGCTTTTGGTCCCTGGATGCAGGTGACCCGTCGGACTCGCCGGCCCCCTCCTTCTACCACCTTCTCTCGATGGGATAGCCCACCCCAACTGCCGCACAGTGGCTCCCGCGGGTCAAGATTCTCGGCCCTCGCCCCTGCTGTGTCAAACGCCACCCCTACGAGCCTCCCTCCAACGGTCGACTCTCCTAGCTCCTTCGTTGGACCCTTTTTGTTCGATCATGACCAGCAACCCAGTCCATCCCTAAGTAAATCATCTTAAAGGGGCGAATGCCACAAGAGGGGCTAGAAAGTGGGAGCTTCTAGATCCCGTCTCACTCACCCTAGGACGACGTCGTCTCCTACCCAACTGGGTTTCTCCATGGGCTTGCCTAGAGCCACGGGCCCAGCCTCCTCTTCTCCCCTACAGCCAAACTCCTCCTTAGACTAGGCTGCCTCCACGGGCCCAGCCTCAGCTCCTCCTCCACAGGCTTCCTCCTCCAAGGGTCCACGCACTCCAGGCCCTCTACTACAACAGCCCAGGATCCCGGGACTTAGTACCCCCAGGCCC
This sequence comes from Erythroxylum areolatum, assembly GCA_024520975.1. Lineage (NCBI taxonomy): Eukaryota > Viridiplantae > Streptophyta > Magnoliopsida > Malpighiales > Erythroxylaceae > Erythroxylum > Erythroxylum areolatum. Next base: position 3,767 of record JANIJH010550892.1, read on the forward strand.
AGCTTGACACACATCGTGATTTCTCTACCGTCACACGAGGCCTTGGTTTTACCAGACCCGACCATACCTGCGGGCCCGAACTATGAGGCGAAGGAAGAGGCCCACATTGATCCCCATGGGCCAATGGACACGACACCCCACCATCCTTTCCTTAAGGCTACACCTCCCTGACCTCCTGATCTCGTTCCCGAGCATCGACAAGATGGGGAAATGAACGAATCCCATGATACGCTGTCCCTGTCCAGATCCGGCTGGACCTGCTGTCCCTATCTCGACCGGCTCAAGTTAGTCCCCTTTTTCTTATCGCGTTTATGACGATATTTATCTGGAATTGTCAAGGGGCTGGAGATCGGACCTTCAAGCCCATCATGAGGAACTATATTCGACTCCACAAGCCCCGCTTAGTGGTCTTACTTGAGCCTCGTATTAGCAGTGAACGAGCTCTGAAAGTTATTCGTTCTCTGGGATTTAGCAATTCTTTCCGTATCGAGGCAACGGGCTATTCGGGAGGGATTTGGCTGCTTTGGCAGGAAAATGTTGTTGTACGCATTCGTCTTGCTCACCGCCAATTTATTCATGCTCACGTACAGTGGGACCATTAGTCGTTTGGCTTTACCGCTATCAACGCGAGCCTCACCTACTCGTTACAAAAATACCTTTGGCACTACCTGGCCACCCTTACACCACACATCACGCCCCCTAGCGTCTGGGCAGGGATTTTAATGCGAAATTGGAGGGTGCTAATAAACGCGGGGTTTCCCGAAACCAACCCATCATTAATACTCAATTTCGAGATTGTATGCTCCAATGTAATCTCCAAGATCTTGGATTTTCCGGTCTGAGATTCACGTGGAAGAGGGGCACTCTCCGCGTCAGGCTCGATCGGGCTTTCGGGTTGCCTGCTTGGTTATCTACACATCCGAGTACCCAGGTTACCCACCTGTCTTTTCTCAAATCAGATCATCGGCCTCTCCTTATTCAATTCCAAGCTCCCGTTCCTCCGACTCCTCCGCGACGGCCTTTCCACTTTTAATCTGCATGGCTCACTCACGATTCTTTCGCCCAAGTGGTAGCTGATAACTGGCACCCGAGTTCCTCGGATTTTAGTGGAGCGATCCAACGCTTCTCAGAAAAACTCCACCATTGGAATGCCACGAAGTTTGGCAATATTTTCCATCATAAAAAATGCCTTATGGCCCAGCTTGAGGGTCTTAAAAACCAGTGGAGGACTCCGATTCCCCCTCCCCTCATGAGCTCAAGACCTACCTGCGGAATGAATTAGAATTCGTGCTCTATCAGGAAGAGCTCTTCTGGCACCAGAGATCCAGGCATCAATGGCTTAGCCAGGGGGACCGGAATACTCAATATTACCACGCCCTCACTCGTACTAGACGTCGCCAATCCCACATTCATTCTCTTTTTGAAGGCAATGGTAATGAGGTTACCGATCCCGCAGCTCTCCGAGGCATTGCTCAGCGTTACTTGGAGGACTTATACCACTCTGATGGTCCATCCTCTTTCCATGGGCCTCAACTTGGTAATTTTCCTCCTCCCCCGCCGCATATGACTGAGGACCTCACTCGTCAACTCAGTCCCGATGAGATCAAGGCGGTGTTTTTTTCTATGGCTCCTAACAAAGCTCCAGGATTTGATGGTTTTACAGCTCTTTTCTACCATTCCCACTGGGACACTCTCGGCCCCTCCCTAATTCATTTCCTGCAGAGTATTTTTCATCATGAAGATTAGGAGTTGGCGACTAACCATACTATCATTGTCCTTATTCCTAAAACCCCCTCCCCTACTTCTATTTCGCAATTCCGTTCGATTGCACTTTGCACTGTGCTCTACAAAGCCCTCACCAAGATTTTATCGACTCGGCTTCAACCGTACCTCGAGGGGCTGGTTAGCCCGACCCAATGTAGCTTTGTGCCTGGCTGCCTTATAACCGACAATATCATCATTACCCAGGAAGTGATTCACTCCATGAAACGCAAAACTGGTCGGACAAGGATTATGGCCATCAAAGTGGACCTCGAGAAAGCGTATGACCGCCTCAATTGGGACTTCATTCAAGGCACTTTACACGACATTGGTATTCTGGCCTCGCTTATTTCGTTCATCATGAAATGCATCACTACGGTGTCCTATCAAGTGAATTGGCATGGCGAGCTTAGCCAGGCTTTTCAGCCTTCTTGTGATATTCGTTAAGGGGACCCTCTTTCCCCTTACCTTTTTGTGCTATGCATGGAAAGGCTAGGACATGCGATTTCTCAGGTGGTGTCCTTAGGTCGATGGCTTCCAATCAAATTGAGCAGGAACGAACCCCCTTTCTCACTTATTCTTTGCCGACGACCTCATTCTCTTCTCTAAGGCTTCTATCGATCAAGTTCACGTTCTTTGGAATCTTCTGGACTTGTTCTGCACCACTTTGGGGCAACGGGTCAGCCAAGACAAGTCGAGATGCTACTTCTCCAAGAATGTCCCTACTTCGACCTGTTGTGCCTTAAGCAGCGAGTTAGCTTTCCCTCGGACACACGACCTAGGTAGGTACCTGGGGGTTCCTCTCTTGCACCAACGAGTTGGCAAGCATACCTATCAACACATTCTTGATAAGGTTCATCACCGCCTGTCTGGCTGGTCCCCCTCCACGCTGTCTTTCACTGGTCGGATCACCCTGGTTCAATCAGTCTTAGTGGCTATACCGAGTTATACGATGCAAACTGTTCGGTTGCCACGTGGGTTGTGTGATGCCTTCGAACAAGCTATGCGGTATTTTTTTTGGGGGACGTCACACGACAGAAAGAAGATTCCCCTAGTCAGCTGGGAGGAGGTTTGTACGCCAAAGGCCATGGGGGGACTGGGTATTCACAGGATTAGGGAAATGAACGATGCCTTCCTGGCCAAGCTCGGTTGGGCCTTGATTGCCACTCCCAATGCCTTATGGGTCAAGGTGCTCTCTGGTAAATATGCTTTTGATGTGCACCGCCTTCCCTCCTCCTTTCCTTCCTCTAGGGGGTCGATGTTGTGGAAGAGCATCAAGGCGACATGGCATATCGTGAATCAAGGCCTGCAGTGGAGGGTCGGTAATGGTATGACGACATGCTTCTGGCTCGACCCTTGGGTCACGGGCGTCGGGTCACTTCTCTCCCACTCTACGCAGCCCATCCTGGACCATCTTCTTAGCCTCAGCGTTAGTGACTTCGTTGACTCCACTGGCAGTTAGAATTTGGCAGCCTTCCAATCTTACCTCTCGCCTTCAATTTGTCGTACTATAGCCAGCATGTTTCCTCCTTCTCCATTTCTGGGCCCCGACAGGATTATTTGGGGAGCCTCTGAGCATGGTAACTTTACCGTTGCCTCTACTTACTCCATGCTTCTGGGCCACGCAGACGCAGATCCGCATGGGGTCTGGTGGGCCGTTTGGCAGTGGTCGGGTCCCCAGCAGGTGCGCTCCTTTTTATGGTTACTAGCGAAGGACCGCTTGCTTAGTAATCAACAAAGGGTCCGATGCCACCTCACTACAGACGGTACCTGTCCCCACTGTTTCCAGGAAGAATCCTCCCTCCATGCTGTTCGAGACTACTTTATTGCTCGACAAGTGTGGGCCACCCTCCTGCCAGACATCATCACCTCGCCTTCCTTCGCTCTCCTCCCCAGCGCATGGCTGCTTGCCAACCTCCACCAACATCGGCGAGTGCAGGCCTAGGATTGGGCGCTTCTATTTGGGTTGACCTGCTGGTTCCTCTGGGTTTGGAGGAACAAGTCTATCTTTGATTCTACTTTTGAGCGGCCCAACTCTCCCTCTTTTCTCTTCTTGTCTTTTGCAGATCAAGTTCAAAAGGTTAGCGAGAGGCACAGTCAGGTCATCACTGGCTGCCGTCCCCGTCAGGCACAACTTATCAGATGGAGTCGACCGCCGCTAGGCTGGGTCAAGTTGAACACAAATGAGGCTTGCAATCGCTCCCAGCTCACGGCTACAACTAATGGCCTCGTCCGCGATAATGTAGGCAATTGGCATGGAGGTTTCACCCAGAACATCGGTTGATGCACAGCGCAGTCAACAGAGCTCTGGGCCGTCTACACAGGACTCTCAATGGCTTGGCAGTTGGGCTTTCGTCAGCTTGAGCTGGAAGTGGACTCGGTGGGGGTGCACCAGCTCCTCTCCTCTGTGACCACCCGCTCTCAGTCGGGCAATCCACTCGTCCTAGGTATCCTGGAACTTCTCAACCGGAACTGGACTGTTGTTCATCGGCATGTCTACCAAGAGGGCAACAGATGTGCGGACTGGCTCGCTGCCCAGGCAGGTCATTCCGACATTAGGGTCACTTATTTCGATGTTACACCTATAGGGTGCCTTAGTCTTCTTTTAGAGGATATGTCGGGAATCTGTTTCCCGAGACTCGTTTTGTAATCGGTGTTCTCTCTTCCCCTTTATATATATAAAAAAAAGGTAATGTAAGCGTGCTAGGTAACAATTAGTCCAACTAGGTCTGCACCGTTGTTAATTTACCCTGTTAACTTTCCGAGTCTTGGAAGACTAGAAATTATTCATATTGCAATCTTTATAATTGTTTCCGTGACAGATCTACTCAATTCAATTATATATATATATATATATATATATATAAACATTAATATATAAACATTATATAATGTTTATAATGTTTATATAAACATTATATATATAAAAACATTAATATATATTCATATTGCAATCTTTATATATATATATATATAAACATTCATTACTAAGTGAGATTAATTGAAGATATTATGTACTTTTACCAATCTTTTTAAAACCGGATCATGACCGAAATAAATATGAACCAACTTAATTTTCGGTCTAGTTTAAATTAATAACTTCTTATAAAAAGAAACCGACCGGTTCAGTAATGAACTGGAAGGTTTTCTGAAAAAACCAACCCAAAAATTGACCATAAAGTAGCTTGAAAATTGGTCAACATATGAGATCTACTAACTTATAAATACTCTAAACTTGCATTAATTGTTTCATAATGCAATTAATTATTCCCAATATCAAATTGTCTTTGTCAAAATTTTCATTTTTTTCAATTCTTTAATACAATTTAATTAATAAATTATATTTTTATTTATCCCCTTATATTGTTATTAAAAACTTTAATTAAATATTATTATTTTAAAAATCAATTACTATTTTTATTTATTTAATCTCATTAATAAATTGTATTTATCAAATTTTAGGTTTAATTATCTCTTTATACTTTAATTAAAAAATTTTAAATTATTATTGTTAAAAACTAATTATTGTTTTTATTATAAATTAAATTATTAATTAATATATATAAGTAATTTTGCATAAGATATTTTAAGAATGTGTTAAAATATAATATTTAAACTATAAATAATTATGTTTAAATAATACTAGAAAAAGTTAAAATAAAGTTAGAGTTTTTTTGTTCACTTTCTTTAAACATATTTCAACTTTTATTAGTCTTTAAATAAATGATAATATAAAAAATACTATTTTTATTTTATTTTATTTTAAATTTTATGTTATATTCAATCTTAGTTTAAATTATTAAATTTATTATTAGTTTATTACATATTAATAGACACTATTAATGCATTTTATATTTAAATGTATTTTATTTTACACTATATTTTACTTTTTCTTATAATTTTTATTTCTTATTTATTATAAACCGGTTTTATAGCGGTTTAATACTGGTTGAACCTTTACATCTTAAATCTTTTACTTGACCAGTTTAATGTCTAGTCCAAGTTTTAAAACATTGAATTTTACTTCTTTTAATTTTATAATAACAGATCAAACGTACGTATTGATCACAAAAGTTCATGGAACTAACTTTATGCTTCAATTACATGTGGACGTATTTAGCAAAAATCAAATAAAATATCATCTTAAGAATGGATCCAATTATGAATTAGAACTGACAAATGATAAAAAGCAAGTGAAAAAAAACCAAACAAACACATATCAACAAGCTTAATCATTACCTATGACTAATATATGTGTCAAATTCTATTTACACATCATACTACCTCTAAATATAGATGGTTAAACCCTAATATAGAGAACATCTCATCAATCAACCGTAGAGTTAATCCACCTTGTAAGGAAACGCAGACAGTAAAATGGAAAACATGGAAATAAGAACATAAAATAATAATTTTAAAAACTATGAAAGTGAAAAATGAGAAATATGTACATATCGTTCATATACGTCTTTAAATTAACAATTAGATTAAAAATGTATTTTGAACCTAAGCCTTTATAACAAAATATAAAACAGATCTTAGTATTTTAAATTGTTCAAACTAAACCCTAATGTTTTCAACACATTTAAAGCAAATCATAAATTGATAAAAATTTTAACAAGATTAAGTCTCTGTCAATAAAATGTCATATCAATATTAATGTGACATTATTTTTTATTTTTTAAATAAAAAGTGAACTATTTTGTCATATGATAATTGATACAAATTATTTGAACTATATAAAAGTGGTTCCTGCTACCACATGGTAGAAGGACTCACTTTATGGTTAATTTATAAAAATTTAATTACATAACAGTGCAGTTATTGCTTTTTTAAAAATAAAAAATAAAAACACATCAGTATTGATATAGTATTTAACTGATGAAAAATTAATTTTTTCAAAATTTCTTTCTACTTAGAGTTAAATATCTCATACATGGAATAATGAGTTGCCATAAATTGGTATTTTTTGTAAAATAATTAAATGGATTGATTTATGACATACCTGTATCAATGATCATTTTCTAAGATTTTGATGTCCCTGATACAAGTTTATTCCCTCTCTGTCGTTAGTCTTCTTGTAAATTGGTTTTCTCAATGGTTAAAATAACCTTTCATAAGTTTCTAAAACTTATAGAAACTTATATATCATTTCACCAACCATCAAGTTGGTTCATTTTAAAAGAGAGAGGGAAAGGGTCTTTGACCTATTTGAGATCCCTTTATTTAATACCCAATAACTATCATCTTGGGTTTTTTTTTATGGGACTCAAACTATAAGTCACATAGGTCATTAAATATTCTAACAATCTCCCATTTGGCCCATGTTACAACTTGGTGGTTTAATAATAAAACTTTAAGCGCACACAATACATGGAATCGATCAAGTCATCTTTAATTGAATGAAGATGATGGGATTATGGCAGTCACAAGTTATACAATATGATTCCTTCCATGTATCACATAATCAACTCAATTCATAAAACTTTAAGTGGGTAATGTTGTATTTGTTATCTCACAAATAATAATTATGGTATACAACATAATATGGATAACCAGTAAGTGAGAAAAAACATATAATTGTAATTGAATTCACAAGTGTTATAACAATTTGAGCAAAACACTTATATATATATGTCAGAATACTATGTTAACAAGGACTTATCTATAAGGCCCATCCGTTCAACCTGACCAATAAATGTTTTGGGTGGTAAGCCTTTAGTTAATGGATCCGCTATCATGAGATTAGTACCAATATAATCAATTGATACTTTATGTTTTTACACTTCTTCTTTCACATACAAATACTTCAAATCTATGTGTTTTGCACCCTTTGAATATTTGTCACTCTTAGAGAAGAAAATGATTGTGGAATTATCATAATAGATTATTAACGGTCAATGAATAATGTCGACAATACCAAGACCTAAGATAAAGTTTCGCAATCACAATCCATGAACTATGACCTCAAAGCAGGCCACAAATTTAGCCTCTATAGTGGAAGTAGCAATGATGGGCTGCTTTCTACTTTTTCATGAAACTGCTCCTCCAACTAATAGGAACATAAAATCGAATGTATATTTCCGTAAGTCTATACAACCAGTTTAGTCTGAATTCGAGTAACCTATAACTTCGAAATGGGTTGATTTTCTATCTGTGAGCATATAGTCCTTTGTGCCTTGTAAATATTTAAGGACTTTCTTTGCAGCTTTCTAGTAGTCCGTTCTAGAATTGCTTCGATATCGGTCTAGCATTCTGATAGGAAAACTGATATCTGACTAAGTGCATGTTTGAGCATACATTAAACTTCCAACTACTGACGCATAAGGAATAGACTCCATTTCCTTATGTTCCAAATCATTTCGTGGACATTGCATTAGACTAAATTTGTCCCCTTTCTGAATTGGAACTATCCCTGGGAAGCATTTTTTCATTTGAAATATTTCTAATACTATATTGATATAACCTTTTTGAGACAATCCTAACAACCTTTTTGATCTATCACGGAATATTTCTATTCCTATCACATAGGATACCTTACCCATATCTTTCATTTTGAAATTATTAGAAAGAAAATTCTTTACACATGTAACAAAACTATATTATTAGCAGCAAGAAGGATGTCATCAACATATAGGACTAATATAATGAACTTGCTCCTACTAACTTTCATATAGATACACCAATCAACAGTGTTTTTCTACAAAATCATAAGACGTAATGATATCATTAAACTTAAGATACCATCGTGAGGAAGCTTGCTTCAATCCATATATTGACTTCTTTAATTTACACACTAATTGTTCCTTTCTTATGGTCACGAAACCTTCCAGTTGATCCATATAAACTTCTTCTTCCAAGACACCATTTAGAAAAGTGGTATTTACATCCATTTGGCGAAGCTCTAAAATCATAATGAGCCACTTGGGCCATAACAACTCTTAAAGAGTCCTTCTTTGAAACTGGAGAGAAGGTCTCTTTATAGTCAATACCATCTTTTTAGGTGTAACTTTTGGCAACAAGTTTGGCTTTATAACTTTCAATGTTGCCTTGTGAGTCACGTTTGGTCTTAAAGATCCTTTTACAACCCACTTGCTTTGCACCTTTCGGCAACTTAACTAATTCCTAGATATTGATGTCATCCATTGATTTCAACTCTTCTTTCAAAGCACTGAACCATTTTTTAAAATTGTAATAGTCCATGGCTTATTTGAACAAGACTGGATCCTGATAAATGCTCAAGCCACATTCACGTTTAAGTGAGTAAATTTTATAATCACTTGAAATAGCTGATCTTCTCTACCTTACAAACCTTTGTAATGTTACTTCTTATGGCATCACTTGATCATTGGTAAGTTGAACATCAATAGCCAATTTTTTATCAATATGTTCAATTTGTGGAATTGGAACATTAATTTGTTGTTCCGGTATATTGCATATCTGTGATGCAACAAAAAGAATAACCACCAGTGGGATCACATTTGATGTAGTAGTTTATACTTGACTTGGAGTAGTTTCTACTTGACTCTCGTGAATATCCTTCCTGTCCACAATTCATAAGGTGTCTTAGAAACTACCTTACTAGGAATCTTATTGAGTAGATACGCGGAGGTCTTTAATGCATGCATCCACAATGATGAAGGTATAGTATTATAACTTAACATACTTCTAACCATATCTATAAGAGTACGATTCCGCTTTTCAGCTACACCATTTTGTTACGATGTACCAGGCAGTGTGTATTGCGCATATATCCCTCAACTTGCGAGAAACTTTGTAAATGGACCTGGACATTATCCATTTTCATCAAAATTTTCATAATATTCACCACCTTTATCAGACCTCACTATCTTTACTTTTCTATCTAGTTGTCTTTCTATCTCATTAACAAATACCTCTAGGATGTCCACAGACTGAGACTTCTCATATAGCAGATAAATATAACCATATCGTGAGAAATCATCGATAAAGGTAATGAGATATTTTTCACCGCCCTAAGAAGGAACGTCGAAAGGACCATATATGTCAGTGTATATCAATTCCAATAATGTGTTACTTCTTATGGCTAGATGCTTTGATATATGTTTAGTTTGCTTACCTTTAATGCAATCCACACATATATCCTAGTCAACAAAATCCAATAGAGGTATTTTTAACTAACCTTTGTATATTTTCCTTAGATATATGACCTAATCTTTTATGCCACAAAAAAGCAGAACATTCATTTTATGCACTACCTTTACCTCTTATAATATGATCAACATGAAACAAAGATGCAGCAAAATCAACGTCAATATTCAAACAATATAAACAATCAATTAATGTACTAGAACCATAATAGTACTTATGTTTATGCAATGAAAAAACACCATTTCCAATCTTAAATTGAAATCCTACATCATCCAATTTTGCAATAGAAACTAAATTGCTAGCACATTCAGGAGCATAAAGATACTTTTCTAGATATAGGTAACACCCAGTGTCCAAGATTAATTTGTACGTCCCAATGCCCTCTATCCATGCCTTCATTTTGTTTCCAATATATAAGAACTTTTCAGTTTTGTTTATGGTTTGGATTGAAAGGAATCCCTGTTTAACATGTGACACATAAGTAGTTACATTAGAATCTAACCACCAGGTATTATTAGGCACTTTAATAACATTTGATTCAAAACATACTGAGACATAGTATGTACCTCTCTTTTCAAACCAAACCTTTCTTTTAGGACAATCTTTCTTGAAGGAACCAGACTTTTTGTAGAAATGGCACCTTTTATCCTTATGGCTTTGACCCTCATTAACTTTGCTGAGAGCTTTGCCCTTATCTTTGCTGTTCTTTCTTGGTTTATTTTTGCTACTACTAGCTCCTTGATGGAATGTGAGATGAATGGAGTGTTCCTTTATTTTCTTCAATCTCCCATCCTCCTGAACCAACTTGGCCTTAATTTCTTCAAGGTTCCATTTTTTCTTAATGGTGTTATAATTCACCTGGAATTGGCCAAACTCTAGAGGAAGGGAGTTGATAATGAATTGTACCAGAAAGGACTCACTCATATCCATACCTATAGATTTCAGCTTTGCAGCTAGGTTTGACATATGAGTTATATGGTCATGAATAAGCTGTGACCAATTAAACTTTTTGATCGTTAGCTCACTCATTAACATCCCTACTCTTGTCAGCTATATCAGATTTATATTATTATTTAAGCTTCAACATGAACTCCTTTGCATTGTCTGTTTTAGGCATTGACGACTTTACATTTTCTGCGATCACCATTCACATCAAATTCAAGCTCAACCTATTATACTATTTCTAAGCCTCATAATAAGACTTATCAGCTTTAGAACTAGTCTTAGTTATGGCTTCGGGCCTTACGTCTAAAACTATGGCCAAATTCAAATCCATTACACCTAGTTGGAACTGGATTTGTTCAGACCAATCAGCATAGTTTAGACCATTGAACTTGATTAGCTCATTTCCTAAAGCAAACAAATTAGTAGATGCTGCAAAAACAACATATAGCTCACATATTAATGCTTTAAGCAAACCTAAATAGATTCAAACTAACTAATACACTTTGATTATGCATTTAAATTCTCCTTTGGGTCAAATTTAAATACATAGTTGTAACCTATTATAATGCATATATAATTCACTATAATGGACAATCAATCATATTCTAGTCAGCATGCATGTTATATTTGGATATACAATCATATTAACCAAATATAATGATAAAGTCCCTTTAATGTCATCAATTATAAGAAATGGTCCACCTTTGGGTGAACTCCTAGTGTTATAATTAATAATCTCAATTGTTCAGTTCAACTTTTATGTCATTTTAGCATCATATTGTTGGACTCCGAACTTTCGGTGGAAATTAGAAATATTGAAATACAAATTCAATGAGTGTTTTGTATATGAATTGTGTTATAGATG
>JANIJH010550937.1:0-15457 GCA_024520975.1 Erythroxylum areolatum
CTTCTCTTTGGGTCACTTATGTCAACAGTATCATCAAGATTTTCCTCCTCATCGACCATTAACTGACCCTCATCATTTTTAATTACCTAAAACATAACATAAAACCGAATAAAATATGGTAATTTTATATGGAAAATATAGCACAATACTATGTAAAACATATATACACTAAATGCAGATCAACATGCATTTTATACTACTTTAATATAGGATAACTTACTTAATGTCATTTAATTTTCTTAATATCACCAATTATTTAGCGATATAAGCTCCTAACTTATGATTTTGATAATAACAAAATATATTGCTATTAAAGAATTTACTTCTAATGATATTAGTGACTTTATTATATTGGAATTAACTAATGTAGGAAAGCCCAAGTTTAATGGAACAAAAAAGTGGGTAAATAATTCAGTTGAATCAATTGAGCAATCAAAGGATAAAACAAATGAGCAAAGTTAGGCACATATCTAATTTAAGAGAAATTCAAGGAAATTCGAATGAAGAAGCGGATTCAAGTACCTCAAGATGTAACAAATAATTGTAATCTTATTTTGATCATTTTAACTAATTATGGACTCAATCATCACATGAACCTTTATATGTAGGGTATAATACATAATCCTTTCATGATAAAGAGGAAAATTGTCTTACATTTTAAAGAAAAACTGTGATCTTAAAACAATATTTAAAAACTTTTTAAATAGTTTTAAATCAATTTTTATCAAAGAAAAGGGCTTTTAATCTTTCTTTGAATTAGGGAGTTGGGAGTTTATTTTACTTTTTCTTTAGGATTGGATTTTATTTGTATATCCTTATTCTATATTTTATCAAACTATCATTTTGTAATCACTACACAGCTCCTTATTTATATGACAACCATAAATGTTTTAATAATATTCATTATGATGTTCATAAATGGTTTAAAATATTAAAAAGATTTTAATCATTTTACTATTAGGAATGGAGTTTCTTCTTTATTTTGTAAAATTATTTTTTCACTATTTACTAGTATTCATAAGTGTATTAGTATAGCATTATTTAGACTGTAAACGTAAGCCAAATATAAAGCAAGAATTGATAAGCAGTGTTCAACAAATTCAAATTCATTTATCAATATTTCTTTTTTTTTTCCATTTAAGTTCACATCAATAATTCTTGTAGTTGCTTTCATAGGTGCAACTGTAGCGGCTCATCAATAATAAATCTTTAGAATTATTAATATAATTCAAACTAAAATTCTTTTTATCTTATCACATCCATTTTATTTTAGATTGGTTTGAAGATTATTCATATATAAGCACTTTTATTTGATTTACTATCAATATAATTCTTTCAATTGTCCTTGTGACATTTTTATTTTAGTCAATCTAATTTGTTGATGTTTAATTGAATTGTTTTTTACTAAAATAAATTGAAATTGATAAGGAGTTATTTGACTATGCTCGAATATGTACTTACTTTGAGTGCCTATTTATTTTCTATTAGTATCTACGGATTGATCACGAGTTAAAATTAATTTGGTATTTTTTTGAACTTTTTTATAATCGCCAATTAAAAGAAAATATTTTCTCCACTATTGTTCCAACTATTACAACTGACAACTTTTGGCTAGACTATTGTTTTTATCAATTTATAGTAACATAAAATCAATTTGTATTAATCAATTAAAAATTTTGAACAAGTATTATAAATAATATAAAATATAATATATCTATTTATTAATTCAAATCGAAGAATATGATAAGAGGCTCTATGGAGAACAAGGGTAGAAATCCATAATAGAATTTGTTTGTAAAGTTTAAATTGATTATCTTTATGCATAAGGATACTAAATTACCTAATATAAAAGGTTTCAAAATCATCCTAAGCCTCCCTTTTTATTTTCTATTGGAATTTCTGGATTATTACGTGATGATTTTGAAACTTTCCACATATATATAGAAATAGAATATACAAATTTATACACATACTAAAAACATTTATGTTAATGACACCAAAAAGGATATTCAATGAATGGAAATAGGCTATAAATCGAATATAATGAAATAGATCCAATATGAGGTTTCCCAATGAAATGAGGCATGGAATGACGACACTATAAAAAAGTTCTAGGATTTATAAAGGAAACTTTAAGCTCATATTGGTCATGGCTGAAAGTAGAAATTGAATTGTATAAGATCAATTCTTATATTTTTCCTTAGTAGTTCAATGGTAGGGCGATCAGTTGTTAACTAATTGATTATAGGTTTGAATCCTACTTGGGGAGAAATTCTTTCACTTTGAAAATTAATATTAGGTAAATCATTCCTCTGTCTTTCTTTCCAGTGTATTTTATCTTATTATATCACATTTTGTTAAATGATAGCTGAGAATCACTATCAATGCCTTAGTATGGGTAAGTCTAATATAGTCCTTCATTGCATAGTGTGGTGGGGCTATTTATAGCTAACCAATTAAGAATTTTCATATGCAATTGAACTAGCAAATGCATCAAGAATGCAACCATTGATTCTCTTAAAAGGGCACAATAATCACGAGCAAACATATTAATGATAAAGAACGTATTTTTGCTATGTTACTAATACTTATACTTACTTTGCTATTATACCTAAGTTTGGTTGAGAAATAGTTACAGATGTAAGATAAAAAAATGTTGATTTAATTTGAGCATACTATATTTAAAATTTATACTATTAATAATAAATAAAAAGAAAAAGAGAAAAAGGAAGGTCATTCTATTTCAACAAAAGACCCATACCAAAGCTTCATATCTTTGGGTTTGATATCTTGATTATGATTTTCGTACTCTAGAGGGAAAGTTCCTTCCTTTTTTTTTGGCTATTTTTGAGAGAGGAGGGATTTAAACACTTGACACTATGGTTTGTAACCATATGCTCTAACCCTCTAAGCTATAAGCCACACCTTATCTCTACTGGGCCTGTTCTTGGGAGTACCCTAAAAAGGAAACCATTCCTCTTCGCAGCCATTTCTAGTTAAGAAGATGCAAAAATGCCTCTCTCTTTATAAGAATAGTGTGTTTTAAAGCATGAAGTGGAGAGAAGTTCATAATTGGGTTTTAAATAAGAAGTTTTCATTTTCCTTTTCCTATTGAGTGATTAATAAAAACGAGGGGTTTTAACCTTGTTGATATGTGCTTAATTGTTTATACATTCACTCCTTAACACTTAGCTATTAATGCTTTGAAACGGTTAAGACATTCATTTTAGTTCATATTTAGTTTTAGGTACAATTTGGAAGTTCAAGAGCTAAAATGACTTAAAAGCACATTATTTAAGCCATCCTCTTGATGTTCAAAATCAATTGTCTTTATGAAATAAGAAGGAGATGGATTAGGGTGAGGATTGGATAAGAAATTGCAAGAAGAACAACAATTTAACATGATCGAGGAGATACACAACTGTGTATAATCACGAGTTCAGAATTTTTAATGTAAGACACGATTGTGTATCAAACGATGTATGTCCTCAGAAACCTAACTTTTCATATAAATGGAAATTTGAGTAGTTAAACATAACATGGATAATTTTTGGAACGAAAAGGGTGACATATCTCCAACTTCTTAGGCATCTATGGAGGGCTAATCTTCCTTTTTTTAGTTCGGAGGTGAAATCAAAGTTGAGATCACAATTGAGCATATATTCATTACGTAGTGATGAACCTCTTTCTCTTTTTAGGGATTGTTTATGTTATTCTATATCTAATTAATTAGGTTATTTGTGTAAGGATGATTTGAATTCTCTATTAGATTGTTTTTTTATATATAAACCCATTTCTGGAATCTTAAATATAATACATAATAGTTGTGTTTTAGATTCATTTGTGGCAACTAATGGTGTTTAATCATTAAGGATAACGTAACATAGGTTAAATGATCCGAACTTGTGTGATTGTTTCCTAGATTAATGTATTTTCCTTATTCATAATGTGGTTGTCCTACAAATCTAGAGAGCTTGTTCTAGGTTGTTCGATAGCTAGGTTTAGTTAAAGAGCTTATTTTAGTTAAACATGACCTAAGGAAAAACCAGGGTTAATAGAGCTTACTGTTAACCTATGATTAATAATTTCTAAAAGAGGCGTGAAAACAATAATTCAATGAAGTATGTTTAATTGTGTGTAGGTTGAGACTGATCCGAGAACTAGATTCCAAACTTATTTATCAATTTTATGATTTTCTTACTCTATAATTTGAATTAATTTTTTAGTTTAATTTTACTTTATTTTGTCTTTGGATTCCAACTAAAACCCCCATATCCTAAACATTCATTCCTTTCATTACAAAAGCTTTACATACACTATATGTAGATATGATCCCTACTCACCATTGCTGCAAAATTATTTGTGCAGGGTTAGGTTTATTTTGTGGTGCATTCAACACGTCAACACCTATTATCATCCCAAAAGTGAGCTATTTTTCGATAACATCTCATTTACAATATCATTAATAAAGTATAGTTTAACCACCAAATTTGAGATAAATTGTTGTAGTTCCTTTACACCTAGGACATCTAAATATTAAACTATAAATGATGAAAGTTATAATTAATTAACTAGTGATTGTGCAACCTAATTCTTAGCTAAAGGGGACACCAAAGGTCTGTAATCTTCTACCTGTTAGATTGGTAAAGAGGGGGCTAAACTTTTGCATTTTTCATGTTATGAAAGAGTAAAATAAGAAAAATAGATAGAAAATACCTGATCAAATTGATTGGATTATATGGAATAAGGTTTAAATCTAAATGTCTGATAGAATGCCTCAACTGCATGCATCACTGCACTTCCACTTGACACCTACTGTAATGATAAATGGTTTGTATTGTTGTAACCTTCTCTTGAATTCTCAAAACTTTTGTCGCTCCATCTTACAATTGTAAAGAACTCATTGTTATCTTAGCTGTAATACTGAGGGCTTTAAGGAGTCAAAATATGAGAGCACTCATCTTAAATTGGGTTACTACTTTAATACTTTTAATAATTATCTCCTTCATACTTAACTATCTGCCATTTATCATAGGCACAATAACTAGGACACCATAGGTGCATCTTTTTTAGTCCTCTTATACTAGAGAAAATTCCTCTTATTACTCTAATTCTTATATCAGACATGGACCAAACTATCTTATAACATTCTAAACCTAACATACTTACTACTTTAATAGGTGAACAACCTAACCCTTGGAATATACTATAGCACCAGGTAGTAAAGGATGACATCGAGGTGTTAAACTTTCCCATTGATGTGAGCTTTTAGGAAGATCAACTTATTATCCCTAGAGTAAAATTTATCTATTGAGCGATGACCGCTTGAAAATTTTAGTTTATATGACTTAGTATGTGGATAGGTATTGTTTATTAGTATATATAGGTTAGACTATTCATTAACTGAATAATTTATATCAGTTACATTATTTATTGTCCGAATGCATTATTCATTTGGCTAGAAAAAAAGTTAAAACTAATTAGTTAATGGTTAATTTGAAAAGTTATTAAGAGTTGACCTTCTATTTGAAAAAATGTTTGACTAGGTAATACCCCAACTAAAGGAGGTCTAGCTAGTTGAAAAGTGAGTGTCCAATTAGTTGACCATACCTAGAAACCAGATATTGTAATAGTTTATTATGTGTTTAATGAACATTTAAGTTAGTTTTTAGTATAAATATAAAACAATTGAGTTTTGAGAAATTTTGGAAAACTAGAAAGTTGCTAAGAGTCTTGAAAAGTTAGAGAGTACATTTTTCTATTTTATAACATATATAAACCCCTAATTTATTAGTGCGAGCAAAAAAGAAAGTGTTTTAGATGTGAATAGTTGTGCTAGTGTAGCAATTGGAAAATTTTCTTTAAATACATATTGTGACAATTCATCTAACCTTGAATACGATTTGCAAAAGGTTGATCTTCACCCTAGGAGAAATATGACAATTGTGAGGTTTCCTCTCCTTTTATAAGAAAAAGATGTTGTGTGGAGGATTCCTCTTTAATCATTACAATAAAAAGATAGTGAATTACAAAGTGGATTTTGGAGAGTGGAAGCTGGCTAATGATTATTTGGTCAAACCATTGTAAATCAATTTTATCTCTCTTTCCCTACTTTCTTTTATTATTGTTTTAATTTTCTTTTAATTGTTTATATAAAATTTCCATAAATATTAATTAGTGTTGGATTAAGTGAGGTTCTAGCCATAATTTTAATGATAATAAAATGGTTACTACTAATATTTTTATCCTTGGTGATATTTGTAAGTGATCTGGTTATTGATGTATCTAAATTTTAATTAATTAACCTCGATAATCAGCAAGCGCATGGTTCATTCACGTAGTACCTAAGATGTCGATCTCATTAGGAGAGATAATTTAATCCTAAAATATAAGGTCAGAATATTTTGTAAAATTCAAAATGTAATAGAACTAAAATGAGAATTCAATTCAATCAAGCAAATCAATTAAAGAATTAATCACAAAAATATTAATAATGTAAGAGTTACAACACATACTCAAGAATTAACCTAAAGTAATTGCCAACTGAAAGAAAGGAAATTTTACCTATCTTTAATGCTAACCTAATAGATTATGAATTATCAGATTATTGGTTCTAGATAATTGTAGGGTTGATTACTCTCTCTTGAGTTATAACCATTAATCCTAAATTATAAAACCTAACTAGATTATAGAAGTTGCGATTTCTCAATTAACAACCTATCTGATAACCTAATTAGATATAAAGTTATCCAATAAACTATCGGAAACCTATGCTACCGATTTGATTTAATTCTTGTTCTATTAAATCACCTAACTATCGTTAGCCTAATTTAATTATTTTTCATTCGATTCTAGAATTAAATAACAATAAATTCAAATAACATATAAATAATCAAATTTCATTACAACAAAAACAAAACCTCGAAGGTAAGTTTAGAAACATCATTAATATACAAAAGTCCTATCATCAACTGTTATTCCAATTCTATAAAATAACAAAACTGAAAATAGCAGGAAATAAGAATTGAACAAACGATAGGTGGTAATGAGATCAGGAAACTCCTGATCTAGGAAGTACGTTGAGTTGGTTTCTTCTTCTTCTTTGCTCTCTTCCTTTTTCTCTTTCTTTATCTCTCGATAATTCTCTCTAGTGTTTCTTTAAAAATGACTGATGCAAAAGCTCCTTTTGCCTCTTTGTCTTCTTCTTTAAATACCTCTTGTGTTCTGAGCAGCCTTAGGGTTTTTTGGGATCCAAACGGTCCAAAAAATCTCTCGAAACTTGACGTTTTTTAGTGTCTATGCATCTGCCCTACGTAGGCCATGATCATGGGCTACATCTGAGTCTTCTATTACGATCGTGGCAAGCAAGCCACAATCATAGGCCATGTCATGGGCTTCTGCCACAATCGTGGCATATGGGCTTCAATCGTGGGCTAACTCTGATGCTTCTGTCATGATTGTGGCTTGTTGTGCCACAATTATGGGCTGTTATTTCAGCTCGAGTGTCTCTAAAACTTATTCGTTTTTTATGTTGACCCTGAAATACTAACAAATAAATCAAGGTACCTCAAAAATATAATAATTAAGTTCAAAGATTTGTACTAACCCATAAAACACTTAAAACATAAATAATTAACAAACTAACACAATTCTTACCTAAACACACACTAAACGATTGAATTAACAATTAAATACATATCAAACTAAGCCCTAAAGCACAATGCAATTCACACTTATCAACATCCCCATACTTAAATGTTTACTTGTCCTGAAGCAAACAAAATAACAAACACATAAAATCACACAACACACAATGCAGTAATGAGATAATGGCTTCAACTTCATAACTTTAAACACAATCCTTCATGTTATTACAAATCATTAACTTGTAAAATCCGTGTCTAGGGACTTTGAACTAAATATACATATTAATCTAGACTCAAGTGTTAAATAATTCACCCTTTTCAATTGCACACACATTAATAATTCTTTAGTCATTCAACTTTGTAAGTACTCCTAAGTACATGTGCATGAAAAGTCAAGCTATTTACAAGATCGGTAGGTTTTATTAGAAAACAATAGTATTATTATTATCATCATCATCTTCATTATTATTATTATTACTTGGCTACATCACGTTCTCAGCTAGCTACTAGCTCTATTCATAACCTGAAGGCCAGCAAAATAGTAATTTATTTAAAATTAACAAAAGTAATTTTTTATTACCTACCTTATTGCTTTAGCTACTCCTTTTAATGAAAAAAAAGCAAGCTACTTAAGTCGAAAGACCTAAAATTATGAATGAATGTTACAATTTAGAGAGTAACCAATTCACACTAAATCCTAATTAACTAGCATATTTAGCCAAAAAAACCCAATTCACTAATTTTGTGAACTAACAATTCTTCACAACCTAACAGAGTATGTTCAAAATTAAATTAATTTCAATGCATCTAAGCCATTGACATGTTCACATGATTCAAAAAATGCAACTGAAAAAACTATCATACAATATGCAAAATTCACATTCAAAGCAAAACACATAAACCTCCCCACACTTGAATAACACATTGTCCTGAATATGAAAAGGGGACAAACAAACACACATGGAAAGGAGAGAAACATAAATTAAAATAAAGACTAAATTTTAAAAGAAAAGGGTTAGAAACAAAACCTCATGGTGATGGAGGTGGGGATGGAGTTAGAGGTGGTAGTTGGATGCCCTGAGCCTTAAAATAACGATGGATACGACGTATGTCCTGACTTTGTCATTGTTGAGTACGAGCCATCTCCTTCATTCTTCTAGAGTTCTCCACAATTGTATCTGTAATTACCTTGGTGTTTGTGGAGATTGTATCAAGTACATTTTTCTAGCCCGGTTCTTCTGTTTCTTCTTCCTCGAACTCCTTCCTAATTGAGTCCTCTTCTACCTGCTGAGGTAGTGTTGTGCTCGAACTCACTTGACTAGCCTTGATTTTTATAAAAGTCTTTTGGATGATATCTCGGAGTTCCATGTTATAGGACTTAAGGATTTCAGCATGCCGTAGATGGTGACGATTTAGAAAATCTGGGAGGTGCACGATTAAACCACTATGCTTCATGCTATAATACTTAGCAACAGCAGAAACCAAGTACCCCATACCTAAATTATTGCTCCTCTTACGTAGAGTTGCAACAATAACGTTCAGCATGTGTGTGGAGGTGCATGCTGGGATGCTGTGATCTATGCACCACAATATGGAAAGTTCATTTATTGAGCACTTGTTAGTTTTTGATTTATCAAAAACCAATTGACATATGAAATTGTGCAATAACAAGTGCTCATGGGTTCTTATGATGGTGTTGTGGGCATTTTTAGCTTCAAATCACTCTAACCTAGTGAGCTCATTCCAATAGTGAGAAGCACGAAAATCATCATGCTGATCGGTAATGAAAGACTTGGGGAACCCACAAATATCGCACATGATTTCGATGTGCAACTTATAGTTTCATCCCCATAACCTAAACCACATTTCTTTAGGGTTATTAGGTTTGTAATACAAGGAAGTGAAGAATTCTAGAGCGAGCTCCTAGTAGACAATATATTGGAATTGTATGAACTTCGCCCACTAAATTCTTTCTGTTAAATTCTCTAACCTGTCCCACAGTTTTAGTTTATCAAACGTATCGAAATCAAAATATTTTGGTATTACAATTTTTTTAGAATTGAGGGATTACAAATGAACACCTTCCTCCTTTATGTAGATCAGGAAGGGTGCTCCGAAGTCCACTGCTCCATTCCTTTACCCTTGTCCTATGATTTGGGCTCTTCTTGACGATTGATCACGCTTTGCTGACTACTTAATACACGACATATTGGCTTGCAAGTAGATAGAAGTTGAAAGAGATTGGAAATTAGGAATTTAGGTAGAGAGATGTGAGACTTTTTGGAGGTTCTCAACTTAGAGAGATAAAGTTAAAATAAAAGTGAGTAAAAAAGTAAAGTAAGAAATGAATATATAGGTGAATGAAGGATAAATTAAACTGAAATTTACATGTTCCAGTTTTACCCTACCGTAGGTCACAATCATGGTTTACAATTTTTTCTACCAATTTTAATTTCTCTTCTTTTGTCCTTCTCTATTTTTCTGAAATAACTTCTTAACTCTTTACGACCCCTTCACCTCTCTTTTGCTTACCTCCTCGATCGTCAAATTCATGTCGAAGTCCTATGCCTTCCTAATTTTATTAGAATAAAACAACCTAACTACGGAATTGAATCTATCTAAAAAAATCAAAGAAAATAACATCAAATTAACATCCATAGATTGCCTCCCATGTAATGCTTCATTTGAAGTGGGTAGCTTGACACTCTTCTTATGCTTAAGGTGTTTCGAATAAATTATACAATGGTAGCAATCATCTATCTTACAATTTGCCTATGAGCTACCATCCACTAGATTCCACTCTCCCTTCGCCTTCTTCTTTGGAATCATTTCTTTCTAGATGTATTCCTAGGATCCTCAATATCTTCCCATTGCACTCGAGTTTTGGTTTCCTTCATATTAGTTGGAGGTAAGGGAGAATTGTTGTCTTTCTTTGACACTTTGAAGGTTATTTGATGCTTGTCGACCCTCAGAGTTAGTTCACACACAACGTCAATTATTGAGCGAGCAGTGGCCAAGAATGGTCGTCCAAGGACCATAGGGGTTTCTCCAATGTCCAATATATAAAAGTCTATAGGGAAGGTAGATAAATTTATATGCACTTAGATATCCTTAATAATCCCCTTCGGTCGATAAACTATTTTATCTGCCGTCTTCACTAGTATCTTTTTGGGTTCTAACTCTATTAACCCCAATTTTTGACTAAAGGTATAGGGCATCATTTTGGTACTCGCTCCTAAATCTGCGAATGCCCTATCTATTTTGACTCTATTGATAATGTAAGGAATGTAAAAATCCCCTGGGTTTTCTTCTGCTATATGCTCCTTAACCTTCTTCTTACTTGATTTCTTTAGTGTGAGCTTTGTTTGTAGATGTTTTGTTATGTCTTCAACCTTGTTTAATTCAACCTCATTAGAATTCCTCATCACCTTACTTGAAATTGACTTCCACTAAGCTAGAATAGGGTACAGATATTCAAGTCGAGGTTCCTCGATTGGCTTAATTACGAGTTCAGTTGGAAGAAATTCCATAATTTTTTGTCCTTCTCCTTTAACTCCATCTTCCTTCGCATATTTGACTTTCTTTTCCTAGGTCTGAGTAATGACCATGATCCATTCTTGGGTTGGACTCAGTATTGCTTGGAAGGGTTCCTATATTTCGAGTAGAAATTGCCTCCACTAATTTACCTATTTGGACTTTCAGATTGTGAATTGAAGAAGCGTGGTTCTTTATTACTTGTTCAAATTTGCCTTCTAGCTTATTTTGTGCATTGTCTAGAGTTTCAAGCTTATCTAAAATCGTATCCAACTTAGATTCTATTGAGTTTGATTTATCTTGTTGGAAGCTTGGCTATCTTTGAGGTCTAAACTGTCCTCCAGCATCGTTCGTCCGAGAGAAGTTAGGGTGATTCTTTTATCTAGGGTTATAAGTGTTGGAGTATGGATTATTTCCCCCTCCTCGTCTATATTGAGTTCCCATATAATTCACTTGCTCTGGATCGCTTTCCTTCATAAAAAAATAGTCCACCGTATTATGGTCCATTTATTCACATAGTTCACACTTAAGTTTCACAGCTTTTACCGAAGCGGAGGACGAAGTCTTTATGTTGTTGAGCTATCAAGTCAAGTTATCAATTTTCACTTGCATCTTTATCATTTTATCAACAACTATAATTCCTTTTTGTTCTTGGAAAATAGTGGTTATTCTACTCCACTCGTTCGTCCATAGGTAGCTATTACTTGCCATCTCCTCTATCAACTCTTCTACTTCATCTATCATCTTTCTCATCAGTGATCCTCCTAAAGTTGTGTCAATTGTGCCTCTCATAAATAGGGTTACTCTATTATAGAATGATTGCAACAAAAATTCCTTGGGTAGGTTATACTGAGGGCATTTTCATTGCAAATCATTATATCTTTCTCATGCTTCATAAATCGATTGCCCATCACTTTACTGGAAGTTAGTAATTTCCTTGATAATATTCATGGTCTTAATAAGGGGGAAATACTTGTCTAAAAAACACGAACTAGCTGATCCTAAGTTGTGACATTGGCTGGATCAAAAGAATGATACCAAGTGTTTGGTCTGACTCTAAGGGTAAAAAGAAAGAGCCTAATTCTGACCGTATCTTTCGACATCTGATAATACCGAAAGGTATCACAGATTTCAAGGAAGTTCACTATATGTGGGTTAGGATCTTCATTTGTTACTCCATAGAACTGCATGTTTTGTTAAAGCATGTTTAGGAAGGCTGGTTTAATTTTAAAAGATATTGCTTGTACAGTTGGCCTAGCTACTCCTTGGTTAGTCGTATTGAACCCTGGTCTCATGAAGTCCATAAAGGTTCGTTGTTGACATCCTTGGTTTGCTCCGTGGTCCAAATATTGGTAAAATTCCTCGGCCATTGCTGCTTTCACAATTTCCTCTTTTTTTTTTCTCGCCAAGCTTTCCTAATGAATCTTTTTAATCGAGTGATATCTAACTCTAAGTTTTTAGCTGCATGACTCGATCTTCTTATAACTCTTGTATTCATGCAAGAGCACGATTTCAAAAATAGAAAGAAAAGAAGAACAGAAAATAAAAACTTACTAAATGCCTTAAATTAAAGAATCAAACTAATCACTTCCTCGACAACAACGCCAAAAACTTAATCGGGTTGTTGATGTGTGTAAGTTTCAATTAATTAACCTCGATAATCTACAAATGCATGGTTTGTTTGTGTAGTACATAAGGTATCAATCCCAAAAGGAGGGATAATTTAATCCTAAATCTAAAGATGGAACAATTCGTAAAATTCAAACTATAACAGAACTAAAATGAGAATTCAATTTAATCAAGAAAATCAATTAAAGAATCAATCACGAAAATATTAATAATGTAGCAATTGCAACACACACTCAAGAATCAACTTAAAGGAATTACCAATTTAGAGAAAGGGAATTTTACCTATCTTTAACGCTAACCTCATCAATTATGGATTACCGGATTATTAGTTCGAGACGATCCTATGGCTGATTACTCTCTCTCGAGTTATAACCATTAATCCTAAATTATAAACCCTAATCAAATTATAGAAGTTGTAATTTCTCAATTAACAAACCTATCCAATACCCTAATTAGATCTGAAGTTATCGAATAAACTATCGGAAACCTATGTAAGATCTCTCTTTGCACAATTTACTGATTTGATTTAATTCTTGTTCTATTAAATCACCTAACTCTCATTAGCTCAATTTAATTATTTTTATTTAATTCACCCTCTCATTTTATTATCGAATTACGCATGTTTAGAATTAAATCACAATAAATCCAAATAACATATAAATAATCAACTTTCATTAAATCAAAAATAAAACCTTGAAGGTGAGTTTAGAAACATCAACATCCAAAATCATATCATCAACTATTATTCCAATACTATACAATAATAAAACTGAAAATAGTAGGAAATACGAATTGAACGGACAATGGGAGGCAGCAACGTTAGGAAATTCCTGATCTAGGAAATACATTAGGTTGGCTTCTTGTTGGACCCTGTTTTTGAAGCCCATCATCCGGAGTCATAAACCTTGAGCTTATGTAGTACCTTTTCGGAGCCCAACATCTGGAGTCATAAACCTTGGGCTTATGCAGTACATTGTAAGGTGATTTCCAATAACCCTAAATAATCACCATCCTATAAGAGTGGAGGCCCACACTAGTCAAACACCAAAATTACAATTTGACTTCATTAAAGAAAATCTGCAGCTATGAAACTCTAGTTCATTTTGAAGCCAGGAATCACCTCAATCGGAGCTTTACAGCTCGAGATATACTTAGAAAATTAAAGCATGCACATACCACAATTATACTCTCCTAACTGACCCCTCACTTTCTCTCTAACAAATATAATCATGTCAACCCCAAAAGATACAAATTTTTATTCAGAGATAGGCAAAGATGCTAGAAAACCATTGCTTCAAGAATCACTTCATTTGGAGGTCGGATGAGGAAGTTATGACCAAAAGAATCCAACACGTTTATGCCCTTAAATTGTACATGTCTTGGCGTAAATACCATAACTTTTGCTACAAATGTAGGATTGATTTCGTTCTAAAACCATTTGAAGGAGGGTCTCGAAATCTACAACTTTCATGAAGCACACAAAGTGAGTTTCAACCTCTAAAAGGGTCAAAAATAGAACAGAAGAAGGAAATAAGACGATGTTGACGTCATGAGATGATTGCTGATATCATATGAGACGATTCAGAAAAATGAGCATAACTTTCTGTACAAAACTCAGATTCAAGTGTTCTTTAGATGAATAGAAAGAGGACTTCAAGATCTACAACTTTCATGAATATCCCAAAGACCAATTCTATCATCTAAATGATCAAATTTGGACTAGAAGATGTTTTGGCCAAAACTAAGACGATGCTGATGTCATGAGACGATTGCTAACGTCATATGAGATGATTTAGAAAAATAGGTATAACTTTCTGTAAAGAACTCAGATTCAGGTGCTATTTAGATGAATAGAAAGACGACTTCAAGATCTACAACTTTTATAAAGACCTCAAAGACCAATTCTATCATATAAAGGATCAAATTTGGACCAAAAGATGTTCTGGCCAGAACTAAGACGATGCTGACGTCATAAGAGAATTGTTGACGTCATATGAGATGATGCAAAAAATGGGTATAACTTTCTGTACAGAACTTAGATTCAAGTGTTCTTTAGATTAATAGAAATAGGACTTCAAGATCTACAACTTTCATGAAGATCCCAAAGACTAATTCTATCATCTAGAGGATCAAATTTGGACCAGAAGATGTTTTGGCCAAAACTAAGACGATGTTGACGTCATGAGACGATTGCTGACGTCATACTGAGACGCAAAACTAAGACAAAGCAATAAAAAGGGCATAAATTTTACTACAAGTTTCGGATTGAGGTCATTCTTAGATCATTTTAAAGAAGACTTCTAGACCTACAACTTCTATGAAGACCTCAAAAACTATTTTTGCCTCTATAAGGGTTAAAATTTCAAAACAATGTAGTTGTCCCGAAAATTTACCCTATGCAACAATACCAACTTCAAAAGACCATAACTTTCTACTACGATTTCCAAATCTTACAAACTTTATATCGTTGGAAAGCTGGGAAAATCATATACAACTTCCTAAAGGACAATTTTGCTTAATCCAGCTCACATTAACCTAGAATATCCTTGAAGTCAGTACACACATTTTGTTCCCCTACGTAACCTTGAGTATCATGGGCAGAAACAAAATCATAAACCATCAGTATCAAAAGATCGTAGTTTTACAAA
>JANIJH010551087.1:0-15442 GCA_024520975.1 Erythroxylum areolatum
TTGTTAATAGTGCATTTTTAACGACCAACGTAATAACTCGTCACTGAGCACTTTTAGTAACAACCCTGTTGTAACCACCTGTGACCAACCCGATTTTGGTCGCTATAACTTTTAACAACCATTTTCTTATTTTTTAGCAACCATTAATAATGGTTACTGAAACTAATTTTTCTTGTAGTGGTATTAGCAAGTTTAAAATCAAATTCATCTTTTTGACAATGTATATATGGAAGATATTTATAATAACTTTATTGTAAATATATATTTTTTATAAATTTGATTATTTTTTCTTATAATTATATATTAAAACTAAGCTTTAATCATTACATACCATAAACCTTTTATATTTCAATTACTTACTTGTTCCTATATTTTAGAAATAATAAAGAGGTTTATTCTTTTCAAATTTTATAAAAAATATTTTTATGTTCAATATTTATTTGTTGTGTAGGTGTAAATATAAAATAAAGAAATTTGAGTAAATAATTTTTATTTTTATGTGATGTATGAATATAAGTAAACATATTTATTTGAACATTATATATTTATGTAATATATTCAATATATAATTCAGGAGACGTTAATTGTATTTAGTGATTAAGTTAAATTTTTGATCACTAAATATTAAATTATTAAGATAATTATAACAACTTTAAAATTTTTCGTTAAGTACATAGATTTAATGATGGCTATAATTTTTATACAACGAGGTTTAATTAAAGAATTGTGACTCCTTAAATAAATACAAATATAGGGATATATGCAACTATTAATTGATTTATTTGATATTTAGTAACATTTTAGTTTTAATTCTAACTTATTGCATGCTTGGTAACATTTTAGTTTTATAAATGCATTCATATAGATTTTATAATATATTTGTTTAGAATGGTGAAAAGATACAAATAAATTCATATCGGGTCTTGATTTTGAGAATGCTTTTATTTAACATTATTCATGTTGTGTTTTGATTTATTAAAAATAATTTAAAATAAATATAGAACTAAAAAATATAAGCCATTATATTGTCAATCTTGTATTTATTATTATATAATTTCTTTATGAACTCGAGAATGCACCTTATTATATAACTCATTTTTAAATAATATAAATTTCATTTTATCTCGATTTTACATATTTATTACAATAAAAGTTGTATTTTTCCTAATATTTTTACTAATTTATAAGTCAAACTTTAACATTTTAGAGTTTTAAAATTAAACCTTAATTTTTTTAAAATATTTAGTTTAAACTCTAAAATGACACACTTTGAATTGGTATCACTTTATTAATTACATGCCGGGTCAATGTTAATGTAACGTTTATACAACATAATAAAATTTATGTGGTTGTTAAAAATAAATTTATATCATATTAATATTGATAAGATATAACCCTATTAAGAGATCCATTATTTTAGAATCTATATTAAAGAAATCAAAAGGTAATATTTTCACCATATAAATTGAAATATAAACCAAAGAAAGAAGGCAAATGGTGAATTTTTAATCCTAATATTTTCATTAAAATATAAATTATATTATAATATTTTGAAACTTTTAAATTAAATTTTAATATTTTTAAAATATTTAAATTAAATCTTAAAATAGCGGACCTCTTGAACTCACTTTCCTTCCTAATGATCAACTGGGCTACCCATTTGGGCCTCTTATAATTATATGACGTTGCTTCTAGTACATGATTGTAACTTTCACACAGTGGAGTAGGACTCAAATAGATATTAAAAATAATAAATTTGCGTCATCATAGTTCCATCATTTAAAAGTGAATATTTTGAAAATGTGAGAGTCAGCTAAAAAGTATATTTTTAATTATAGTATTTATGTAAAATATAATTTAAATTTTATTATTTTAAAACATTTAATTTAAATTTTAATATTTTTAAAATTTTAAAATAAATCTTAATTAGATGAAAATTTGATGGGTTAACATCAAGTCAGTTAAATGATACATTAATATTAGTATGATATTATTTATTATTTTTTAATGAGAGAGTGAGATTCTGTTAACGAAGACCTGAGTCTTTTAGTCTTTTCTATATCCCTCTATAAGCCTTAAACCTAAAGTTTTTGAACAACTGCAAATTGGCGAAAGCCTAAAAAAATGTAGTTATGCCCATTTTTTATCTTCTCTGTCGTCATCATTCTCCCTTCTCTATTGCCATCTCTGTCTTCTCCCAGGTAGCTTGGAAATAATTCAAAATATCTCCACATTGTTGAAAAATTGGGTTGAGATCTGATCCCAACAGTAGCGAAATAATCATGAAATTTTTTGTGACTTTTGATTTCTCAAAAATCAAGATCTATTTAATTATATAAAATGATTAACACAAATCATAATAAAGCGAAAATTCAATTCGTACCTTATTTCGAAGCTTGATCTTTATCTTATTGTATCTTTCAAACTGTTTCTGAAACTGATCCGTCTTAACCATCGTAGCCGCACAAGTGTTCGGCCTCTAACAGTACTCACAGAACAGGTTGAGAGAACTCTGTAACTTTTACAGAGAGGGTTAAGCAAGAAGGCCCAGCTCCATAGAGCTTAAGCCTATTTATAATAAGTTTTGTATGTTTTAGTAATTTAATTGAAATTAAATTCTAATTTTAATTAAACTTTAATTAGAATTACAAATAATTCTAATTAAATACCAATTATGCCCATATAAGATTCAATATCTCATATTGATTCTTATTTATTAAATATCTCATATTAATCATAAAGTTTCTCAAACTTTGCAATCAAATCCAACTTGATTAAATTAATTTTGGTCTCTTCATCCTATTCTATACATGAGACCCATTAGGTTTCCAAATATGTTGACAATGATTATAAAATCTAATTTTACTTTATAATTAAAATTAGATAAATTAAAACTCCTTTTAATTTATCTTTAATTCTCCAATTAAGCAATTTATAATCATAGATCAAGATTGGCGTATAGCAATACACCATGACTACCCAAATATTTAGAAATGTCAAAGTGATTTTGACTAACCTTTCCATACATAATTTTTTTTCGTATAATTCATTCCTTTCATCATACATTATTCCAATTAAACATAGAGCTTGAATTTAATGTCTACTCTATTTTGAGTCTAATTATAGTAGTT
Organism: Erythroxylum areolatum; assembly: GCA_024520975.1. Lineage (NCBI taxonomy): Eukaryota > Viridiplantae > Streptophyta > Magnoliopsida > Malpighiales > Erythroxylaceae > Erythroxylum > Erythroxylum areolatum. The sequence goes on from JANIJH010551087.1 coordinate 3,132, forward strand.
CTTCCCCATTAGCTTTCGATTCAATTAATGATATTTGTAAACTATTTATAAAGCATTATTTTACTTTAGCTAAGGATTTCTTGAATCAATACTAATCGAGAATAACGAAATATTCTCTCTAATTACTTTAGAGTGATGAATCGTATCTTGATCATTCAGTTATCTCTATATAATTCACGCTACATCCAATGACTACTGATTAAACGACCTATAATTAAATAGATCATAAGTAGTATCAAAACATAGCAATCCCCATACAAGATAACTTTGATGACCTCAAGTCGAAGGATCGCTTATACAATCATCATAATGAGAATTTCATAGATATACAAGTAATGTTTCAAATGGATTTCTCAAATCGGATTTGTTCAGTGAACTTGTTCCTTAGCAAGCACCCACACGTTTGTTTAAGTATCTCTATACTTTAGAGTATAAGATCGACTACTTCCTTCATAAGGAAAAACAAAACATTTGCTAATCTTTTTCTGTTATATTAATGTCCAATCTTAATAGAACAGTGACTAGGAATATTTAGGAATAATACATAAATGTAATATAAATCTCATAATTATAATCTTATTATAATTTCATTTGCAATGTACAAATATCTCATAGACTTTATCATATACATCTAAACATGTACAAAAGAAAGAATGCCTTTAAATAATTTGTCACTAAACTACAACCAAAGTGATTGGCTGTAGAGTATAAACCAACAATCTCCTACTTGCATTAAGCCAATCATTTAAGTATCTAATACCATATCACCATATGACGATTATTCTACTATTGAGGCAGTGGCTTAATGAGAGAATTCTACAAGATTTTCTATAGTGAACACTTGATTAAATCTTACAACTCCCATCTTAATTATCATCATAAGTAAGAAAATTTGCCTAAACACATTCTTGGATCTTTGATGAGACATTAGCTCCTTATGCATTCCTAATGGCTCTAATGTTCTATAGTACATTACCATCTTGAACAATGCAAAGAAACTATATTAAGTTCACTAAAGAACTTGTTGATCCAATTAATCGTTTCCACTAAACAAAAAATATATTATGGCTTAATTAGCAACCATTTGCTACATTGGAACTTTTCCAATCCTAAATGATATTGCTCTAAGTAAATAAACCTTAATTAAGATTTACTTCTAAAGTTATATCTTTATCATCTTGAACTCAAATATCAACTCAAACATAGAGTAATGAATATTTTTAATGCTTCATAAGTATCTGATATCTTAAATACTAAACATCTTTAGTACATTATCTATACACTTGGACTTAGAATAAGTTAACAATGTCCAATCTATCTCTATAGATTTAATTCTCATAATTAAATTGCTACCTTTTCATATCCAACAAGAGTTGTTCTTGGAAAATTTTGTTTTTAACAATTAAAAGTTAGAACTATTGTTCTCTGTGAGCAGTATGTATCTAGATACTCCCATTGAAAAGAACATCTATACTCCCACTAACCTTCTTGCAGATATGATAAATTCATAATTATCTTCAAAACAAACTCTTTGAAATCATCCTAAAAGTGAATCTTTCAACGTCTCATTGCCTTTAAACTATATATCAAATGTATCATTAAAGGCATTAGTTCTAATTAGATGTAATGTTATGAGATTTGAACCTTTCAAATTCCTTCTTATTCCCACTACTTATCTTGAGAACCACTCTTCTATAAGTATACATTGAATCAAACAATTTGATTAATGGGTCTGTAAGATTATATCCAACCTTTTGGATATCTCATAACACTTTATTACTTAATTTACTTCTAAACTAAATAGATAATATATTATTCAACTAAGCATCATATCTTTAAATCATTAGCTTTATCTATTTCAAAAACTTAGCGTTTCATATCTAATATGAAATCTTGCTAATTGATTTAATTGGAACTATAGAAGGTAAGTCATTGTATCAGGCATTACTATAAAAGAAATACTATTGCATCATACAATATCTCATAATGTATTTTACTCCTTACATACACTTATGAATTTAACTGTGAAGGAATTCATTAAAGAATCTCATTCCCTATAGATAATTGAAAATTTAAAACTTACCACAACGATCTCATTGAAGTGCTTTGATATTCGCAATGCTTTATTTCTACTTAGATTTAAACAACTTGAGCTTTTCAAAATTTTAAATCATTATTTCATTTAATATAAATGACTATATCACATAAATTTATTAGTATATGATTCATAATCAAAAGGATACATATATCCTAGTATGTAACTTTATGATTCTCGTTAAGTTGATTTAACCAATATGGCATAAAAGGATAATCATGGTTATCTAACTTTTTATTTTTGTCATTTATGTTAAGCATAAGTCTCCTTTGATCCAACACATATATAAACTATTTACATAAACTTGGATTATCTACGTTTACTTAAGAATCTATTTCTCATCATGCTTTGAACATTACAATAATGTTGAATCGAAATTCAGTATCAAACATGCATAAGCATAAACTAGAAATTCATGTGATCTATATCATATCACATATATGTAAGAAAAGTCATGCAATCATTTTCTTTTATTGACAACTATTATCATACTGTTGCTAAGCATTTAATTGTAGTCCATAATTATGCTTTTAGTAGGTTAAATTAAATGAAACAATTCCATCAAGGTACTATACCTTTCAGCCTTACTTCATGCAACCTTTTTGCATTTTGCTATCATGGTGTTGACATATATCTTACATATCGTCGTCAAAGTTTAAGAGACATTAATCAACTGAAAATTTCAATACATTTTATCATCTATATGATTTTGACATATTTTTACAACTTTGTCACCATATCCTCAATAAAGATTATAGCAAAATTGCATAATGAACATACAATTTTCTATCTAACTTTTGGAACTTTTCTCAAATATATCCTATGTCCAAGAACTTGGGTTCACTAACTTAGCATCAAATATACTAAACAAGGCAAATTTCACTAAGAACAAAATATAAATGTAAGATGACTACCAAATAAGATTAGGGCTTTAATCATGCATTTGGTTACTCCTACTATTTTATTCGAAATAATAGTCCTCACTACTATTTAGAAATATTACTCTAATCTCTCTAGTGGTCTAAGATCCTATTCAAATATAGTTGACCTTGAATTTGCTCAACAAACTAACTAGATTTAAATTAGGTAGATAACAACTTTATCAATCACATCTCATATGACTCCTAGATCTGTTAGATGATAACTCTTGCCAAAATATATCTTCTATATATTGTTCCTAACCTTGACTCTAAATTCATATGATCATGAGTTTGCTAATCTAAATCACATAAATTTAGTTAAGTAAAACCCATTATCATAAGAATAAACATGTTCGAGTTAAAGCGGCCCTGAATTTGCTCAACAAGCTTATAATAAACAAAACTTTGGTTTATTCTTATAACATTGGAAGGCAACAATTACATTCTAAATGTGTACTTAATATTTTAACAAGGGATTTAATTTTGTTTGTCTCATCAAATACATACTGCATGTAAAATATCACACATATAAAACATACAATTTATCATGCATCCAATATAAATATCAACCATATAAATAAAGTATGCATCTTAAGCACTCATAATCAAATCATATGCATAAAATTTCAAGCTTCGTTTGATTCTAGTTATTGATCTTCATAATCTAAAATAACATTTCTAACTCCTTGGAAAACTTAAATTAGATTAAAACCATTGATTCCTAAATAAATTAAATTCCTATTTCAAATAGAAATTTAATTTGATTTGAAAAAACTTTTCTAATATAATTGAAAACTATTTTCAATTATCTTGACTAATTTGATAAAATTTAATTGAATTTTTTTTTCAATAAATTGTACTTCTTACTTATTATAATGTAGAAAAACTCTTTTTCAAAATTATATAAGTAACATATTCTGATCTAATTAGAAAACTATTTCTAATCTCATTAGAAATCATTTTTTCTTAATTAGAAAACTATCTTCTAAAATTAAACGGAAACTACTTTCAAAATTAAATAAAACATTTTTAAATTTAATTAAGAAAGTTATTATATATTATTTGTTTAGAGATTTATTTCTTGACTAATTAGAAAACCTTTATTTAATAAGTTAGAAAACCATTTTTAAAATATTAAAGAAAGTTCCTTTTCTTGAGAAATAAATGAAACCCTTTTCAAAATTTAATCAAGATAATATCCTTTCTAATAAATCAAGAAAGTTATTGTTTATAAATAAATAAAAATTTCTAAAGAGATAAAATAATAATTCTCTAAACAAACAAAATTAAGAATTTAATTTATCTCAATCAATTTGAAATAAATAAATATAATTATGAAAAATTTTCTTAATAATTTAATAAAATATTTTTCTTAATTTTAAGAAGTCTAATTAATTAATTTCAATTTAATTGAAAATAATTAATTCTAATTTTAGAAACAACTTTTCTAATTAGTTAATTTCAATCTAATTGAAACTAATTAATTCTAATTTTAGAAACTACTTTTCTAAAATTAATTAAGAATCAATATAATTATTAATCTTAATAAAATAAAAAATAATTATGTTAATTTTGGGATTGATTTGATGATTAATTTAATTCAATAATTCAACATCTTGAAAGATTAAATTAACTTCTAAAACATTCCTAATAAAATTAACCGCTGAAAATAATTTTCAAACAATTAAAAAAACACCTTTTCAAATTTATTAGGAATTTAAACTTACTTCACTTCAATTAAACTCATTTAATAAGAATTAAGTCTTTAAAAAATTAAAACTCAAACAAAACCATCTTCACTTCTCTGCGCAACTTCTTATTCCTATTCACGATGGGACAAATAAAGAAGGTGGTCATGTGTACTGTTCACGTCCTGCTTCCCACGTTACTGCTTCCCTAACTCGTTGAGTCTCCAACCGCCATGCTTCTGCCGCACTCTGTCTCACTCCAAGATTCACCAGTGACAACCCCATGAAGTCACCACCAGCGATAGTACAAATTGCTTGTGATTTTGACTTTTAGCGAACACAAACAGCAGGGGCAGGCATGAAAGCTCGGAAAAATTTCATTCCAGAACAAACACAAACAACAGGGAGCAGATGCGTATTCGATTTTTCCTAAGCCTCGCATGCGCATAAATCAGGCCTAATCACGCACAAAAATCCCAAACCATATTTCAGAATTTCAAAACAATTATGATCTTTGGGTCTTTTAGGTTTTTGGGTTTCAATGCCAAATTTTCGAGCAATAACAATCACTTATGTTTCAATCAAATTATCGAAATAAAATTCTGCTCTGATACTACTGTTAAAAAATCGGGTTGAGATCCGATCTTGACCGTAGCGAAATAATCCACAAAATTTTTTGTGACTTTTGATTTTCCGAAAATTAAGATCTATTTAATTCTATAAAATGATTAACACAAATTAGAATAAAGTGAAAATTTATTTTGCACCTTATTTTGAAGTTTGATCTTTATCTTATTGTATACTTCAAATTGTTTCCGAAACTGATCCGTCTCAACCACTGTAGCCGCATAAGTGTCCGACCTCTAACGGTACCCACAAAACAAGTTGAGGGAACTTTGTAATTCTTCTAGAGAGGGTTAAGCAAGAAGTCCTAGCTCCATAGAGCTTAAGTAATTTATAATAAGCTTTGAATGTTTTAGTAATTAAATTGAAATTAGAGGAGCTTAAGCCTATTTATAATAAGTTTTGAACGTTTTAGTAATTTAATTAAAATTAAATTCTAATTTCAATTAAACTTTAATTAGAATTACAAACAATTCTAATTAAATACTAATTATGCCCATATAAGATTCAATATCTCATATTGATCCTTATTTATTAAATATCTCATATTTAATCATAAAGTTTCTCAAATTTTGCAATCAAGTCCAACTTGATTAAATTAATTTTGTTATCTTCAATCCATTCTATATGTGAGACCCATTAGGTTTTCAAATATGTTGGTAATGATTATAAAATCTAATTTTACTTTATAATTAAAATTAGATAAATTAAAATTCCTTTCAATTTATATTTAATTCTTTAATTAAATAATTTATAATCACAGATCAAGATTGGTTTCTAGCAACGCATCATGACTACCTAAATATTTAGGAATGTCAAAGTGATTTTGACTAATCTTTATGTACATAATTTTTTCGTATGATTCAATCCTTTTATCATACATTATTCCGATTAAACATAGAGCTGGAATTTAATATCTATTTTGTTTTGAGTCTAATCATATTAGTTCTCCGCCATTAGCTATCGATTCAATTAATGACATTTGTAAACTATTTACAAAATATCATTTCACCTTGGCCAAGGATTTCTTAAATCAATACTAATTGAGAAAAACGAAATATTCTTCTTAATTATTTTAGGGTAATGAATCCTATCTTGATCATTCAACTATTTTCATATAGTTCATGCTACATCCAATGACTATCGATTGAACGACCTATGATTAAATAGATCATAACTAGTATCAAAATATAGTAATCCTCATATAAAATAACTTTGATAACCTCAAGTCAAATGATCACTTATACAATCATTACAATGAGAATTCCATAGAGATACAAGTAATGTTTCAAATGGATTTCTCATATCAGGTTTGGTCAATGAACTTGTTGTCTAGCAAGCATTTACATATTTGTTTAAGTATCTTTATACTTTACCCTATGAGATCGACTACTTCCTTTATGAGGAAAAACAAAACGTATGCTAGTCTTTTTCCATTCTATTAATGTCCAATCTTAATAGAACAATAACTAGGAACATTTAGGAATAATATACAAATGCAATATGAATTTTATAATTATAATCTCATTATAATTTCATTTGCAATGTACAATTATCCCATGGACTTTATTATATACATCTAAACATGTACTAGATAAAGAATATCTTTAAATAATTTGTCACTAAACTACAACCAAAGCGATTGACTGTAGAGCATAGATCCACACACACACCTTTTCTCCCGGATATTTTTAGCTCTCTTTCATTCAACCAAAGGAAACCATATTGTGCATTATCCTCTAGGCTATGTTTAGTTAAACGTTTATTAATAGATTGTAATGAAATGTAATATTATTCGTCTGGAAGAAAGATTTATAATGAAAGGATACAAAAGATGAAGGTTTCATATTACATTTCATTCAATCCTAAATAGTAAAAATGAGAAATTTTCTATTTGGAGGGTTTAAGATAGAATATAAAATGATAAACAACTTTTACTAAATTACATTACAGATCCTTCTTCTAAGTAACACTTCACTATATTACATTACGACCTCTTCCATCCCTCCTAAATAATAATTTTCTAATATTACATTCAATTATATTACATTTTGTTATAAATCATTCAATTTTATTCAATTATGTTAAAAACCTTACGTCTAACCAAATATAGCTTTACTTAATTTTGACTTTTCTCCCCTCATCTTGTTGTATGACCTCTATTGTGCCTTTCATATTGTAGAAGTCACCAAACTCAAGATCCCAAAATTTTGTTGTTAACTGAAAAAACACCAACAGAAAATAACAACATGAAATACAAAAGTGAAATTAAATAGAAAATGTCTGCTTTTTGAATTAATATTAACAAAGTTTTTAAAGAATAGTAATTACTATTTTTAAGCGTCAGTAAATAAATTATTAAATATAGATAATATATTTTAATTAATTATTTAAAATTAAATACAATTTTGAAATGAGCCTATGCCACTTCCAATCAAACACATTTAAAGTTCTTAATATTATACACGTGAGTAAGAGTAACCCATATTATGATATTTCGGTAACTTCTACAATATATCTCTTTTTCTAAGGTATGATTACGCGTTTGCCTTTGGGTAGGTTGATCGAAAAGCGTTTTTCATTAAAATTACAAAAGATTGGTTATCATTTACTACTCCATTAGTAGGAAGAAACCAGTTGAACGGATATCACAATACTAAGTGAGAATCGGACGATTCAGAATGGAGGCGGAACAATCAAGGCCATGCATTGGAATTCGGCATTAAAACATAACATCACTGCTACGTGGTTTGTCTAATGCTGAACCTCATTCAAGGCAAAGATATACTGTTGGCTGTAGACTGGCCAGCTGGGTCACTATGGGACCTTACGACGGTCCAACTGCTCAATAAGCACCTTCATTAATGGTCTCACTGCCTGTTTGACTTGGCATCTGCAACTCAGATCTACACTGTTGATCTCAAATATTGTGGGCGGTTGCTGCCATCTTGGACGGTCAAGATTGCATAATCCGGCCTCATTCCATCTTTCTCCTTGGTTTCTCATATATATATCAACCATTGTTTGTTATATTATATACTAAAGTTTCCAATTCGTAACCTTGCACTGAAGATGATCGGAGGGCGGGTCTGGGGTTGTCTCTTGCTCTTGTGGTTTGTGTGGAGTAATTCGGGTTTTGTAGTGGTTAGTGGGGAGAGCTTAAGCCAGGAGTGTCAGGATGATTTCCAGAAGGTGATGAAGTGCATGAACTATGCCACAGGGAAAGCCGATACGCCAAAAAGGGAAAGGAAGCGATGCCAAGTGCTTGTGCTACATTATGCAGCAGACTCATAGTGGATCTGGAAACTCTCAGTTGAGAAGTTTGGGTATTCAGGAGGCTAGACTTCTTCAGCTACCTTCTGCTTGCCAACTTCAAAATGCTACCGTCAGCTACTGCCCTTGTGAGTTCATGACTCTCATATCTATTAGTTTATGTGGTTGTTTGTTGAGGGTAGATTGATGCATGATTTTGAGTTCTTGATCTCCTTTCTGCATTATATAAGGTTCTTCACTACAACTTGGGTATCATCGATCTACTTACGGTGCCGTGGAATGCGCCAATCTTGTTTTTCTTACTGGGTTTGCCAAAAGAATTAAGAAAATAGATAACGTTTTTTGTTCTATCATTTTCAAATAGGAGTACTACTACTAAGGATGATTTATAAGCCAGATGTCTCGGATCCAAGTTTCCTTACACAAGCTAACTTCGACCGAAAACCTCATCGAATGTAATTCATTCTTTTGATTATAACTTTTTCTCCCCACCTCCAAATGACTTGAAATTTCAACCAACAAACTCATAACACATTTTTCTTTCTCTCCATTGTCACGATTTTGTCTGGAACTTTCTGCAGCTCTCTTCGTTGTTCTTCACTGAAATCACCAACATCAAAACTCTCTCTCTCTGTTCATCCATCACCGAAAAATCTAGTATTCATGTTTGTGTATTTGGCTTTTGATTCTTACATCAAAGTAAGCACTTCAGTCCGTATATTGTTTTGTTAATGTTTATTCTCGTTTTTCTCCATCCACCGAAATCTTCTTGTCCACTTTCAACTGCTGGAATTTTGCTAAATCAAGTAAGTTATGTTTTAAGTTTTATGGGTATCGTAAATGATTTTTTGATGATGTTTTAATGTTTGTAAATTGATGCATGCATGTGTGGCGTAGGAAAAAACAATTTCGGTGATACAAGTAAACTGGTGGAGGAGTTAAAAGAGGGTTAGTGAACTCAAAAAAAAAAAATGATTTGTGTACACTCTATTTTGCTGTTGTATACGTGACTCTCTTTGGGTGTGTTAGAGATGAACTGAAATGAATATAGAGTTAAGGAAAAAGGAGCAGGTGAGGTCGTAATATAGAGAGGATTAAAATGATAAGTTTAAGATGAAGTGAAGGAAAAGAATGCAGAAAAAGTGCAGAAAATCTGATGATTATGCGTGAATATGCTCTGTTTTTGATGGGAGTCAGAAATGAGGAGAGGATTATTGAGACATAGTTAGAAATGGAAGATTTAGCAAAAGGGAGAAAGAAGAGGAAGAAAATTGCCATCCATGAATCTGGAGAAGAAAATAGACAGTGCATGATCGTGCACAAGGTGAAAAAAGAGGCATGACTCCCATGCTTTTTATTAAATAATTGATTAGTTAATAAAAATAATTTTAATTTGTATTAATTAATTATAATATATTTAACACATATAAAAATTAATTTATTATTGAAAATATATTTAATTAATTAACAAATTAGCTAATTTCGGTTTAACTACTGATAATTATAATATAATGAATTAATTATTTTATTAAATTATAATTTATTAATAAATTAATTTTTTGTTGTTATATGTTAAGTTTATTCAATTATAATGAATAATAATGAATATATAATTAATTAATTGATGTGTTAAATAGAATATAATTAATTAATTAGTAATAATGACTAATTAGCCCATATATTTTCTGCCCTTTTAATTAATTGTAATTTATAGTTAATTAACTTACTGATTAACTTATAATTAATACATTGATTACTTAACTAACAATAGAGTTACTATTTTTTCATTCTATAATCTAATATACTATAATCATAGTTAATTAATTAATTTTGATTTAATTAATAGTAATTAGAATATAATAAATTAATTGATTCATTAAAATATAATTTATTTCTTAATTAGTTATTAGGTTTATTTAGTTATAATTAATATATAATTAATTCATTGATGTATTAGAATATAATTAATTGATTAATTAGTAAATATTGATATTTATTATATATGTCACTACATTAATTATTATTAATTGTTATATAGTAGTATTGAGGTAGTAATGCCTGTGGCTATTCGATGCTATTATGCCTATATAATTTTATCACATTTTTATGTTAAATCATTGGTTACTTAATTAAAATATTATTGATTAATTTTAATTAATCAATAATGTATTTAACAAGTATAAAAATATAATTACTTAAAATATAATTAGTTAATGAATTGATTAGCTAAACTCGGTTTAATTGTTGATGATTAAAATATAATAAATTAATTACTTTATTAAATTATAATTTTTTATCAAATAATTATTGATCGTTAAGAGTTAAATTTATTCAGTTAATTGCTTATTTAAAATATAATTAGTTAATTAACTTATTAGCTAAATTTGGTTTAATTGTTGATAATTAAAATATAACAAATTTGTTAATTTATTAAATTATTATAAATTAACTATTGATCGTTAAGTGTTAAGTTTATTCAGTTATAATTAATAATAATTAATATATAATTAATTTTATGCATCATAAATATTTTCTTTTTCACATTTTTTATTAAATCATTGATTAGTTAATTAAAATTTAATTAATTATTCTTAATTAATTATAATATATTGAACACTTGTAAAAATATTATTACTTATTTAAAATATAATTAGTTAATTAACTAGTTAGCTAAATTCGATTTAAATGATGATAATAATAATGTCTATTAATTACGAAATTATTAACTATTCCATTAATTAAACTTAACTTGATATAATGATTAATTTAATTAGAATTTAATTAAAAAGAATTACTTGAAGATTATTTAATTAATTAAAGAAGTTCAATTACTAATTATATAAAAACTGATTTATTCTTTGCACATTTATTTAATTTGTATAGTTAAAAGTTAATTAGAAGAAGAAAAAAAAGACATGAAGAAGGTGTTACGAGTGTGACTTAATATGTCATATCCATGAAGAAGTGTCACGGGTATGAGTTGTTAAGTCACACCCGTGAAGAAGGAAAAATTAACATAGATGGCGTCACGGGACGGGTGTGACTTGAAGGAAAATTTAACATAGAAGTTGTCACGGGTGTGACTTAACATGTCACACCCTTGACATAAAACCTTCTTAAATTCTTTTTCTCCTCATCTATATCTAAGTCACACCCTTGACATAAAACCTTCTTAAATTCTTTTTCTCCTCATCAATGTCTTTCCTAAACCAAACTCTAATGACCCTTTTGAATAAAAATATTATTTAATTAAAAATTTTTAAAACACATTCACTTATTAATTCACTTTTACGCGGCGTTAGACGACCATCGATCGCCCTCGCCTATTGCTCGGCCAAGTCACCAAGACAAGACTCTTAGAACCCCTGCCCGACATTTAAATAAACCGATCGTTGTCAACCGAGTCTCCAAGACAAGACTCTTGGGACCCTCGCTCGGCATCGACACAGATCGACTGCGGTCGATCGGTCGCCAAGACGGGATCCTTGGGACCTCGGTTCGAACTCTATTATAAGCCGACCTCGAAGCCGGTCAACTACGAGCAACTTCATCTAATCTTACCATACATCCAAAACAAAGAACATAAACACGGAAAATGACTTCGAAAGAATGAAGTACAAAGCTGGAGATTTTCATTCAGTTAAATTATCCCTGGCCACAAGCCCGACCAGGTGAGCTCTAAAAATCAACAGAGGGGGAGGTTTGAACAAC
>JANIJH010551125.1:0-15439 GCA_024520975.1 Erythroxylum areolatum
GTTTCCTACCAGAGTTCTTCCTAGGTTTAGCATGCATACTAGGAACAGGGGCATGTAACGAATTTTGCAAGAGGGCATTTTTAAAATTAAAATTACCTCCACCTTGGGCCATCGGTGTGCGCTGTATTCCAATAGCTCCCCCAAATGCTTCTGGGCCTTAGGGTGTGGGCTGCCTCTTCAGCCTATCAATGGTTGATGGGTCTTGTAGCTTTAGCCCAACAGAAGGACCTCCTGCATGTGGATCAAGGGCTGAATGGGCTTGGAGCCCCTTAGGAGCAACATCCGAATGAGGAGGGAGGCCCATCCCACGTGGGAGCTGCGTCCCGTTGGTGTTGATGGCCGTTGGAGGTGGAAGGACCGGATGCTCCACGCCGGCAGCTGGCCCAGGCGGGGCGGTGAGGGACGGTTGGGGGGAGGCTGGTGGCAACGCAGCAGAAGCCGGTGGTAGTGCGTGTCCAAGGGCCGGCGATGGTGGAGCGAAGGGGCTGCGCTGGTCGGCAGCAGGTGGCGCTCCATTGGTGACGCCAGTGACTCCTCCGAACGCAGGCGAAGGTAAGACAGGTAAGGGTGGTTGTTTGTGTGGTTGTTGGAGAAGTGTGAGGTGCGTGGCCGGTGGTGGGAGATGGGAAGTTGCAGAAATTTTGGGGGAGAGGGCCGAAGTTTCGGCCGTAGATCTAGGAGTTTTGGGTGGGTGTTGGACCAAACGGGTGGCGGGGTTGTGTAGATCGGGTGAAGACGAAGACGATGATGTGTGTTGCGGGGGGAGAAGGTCACCGGAGGAGATTCCAATCACTGTTCCGACAGAGGAACCACCGCCGGCGGCGGCGCCAAGGGCGGCAGTGCTGGTGACAGTAGGACTTTTTGTGGTGGCCGGAGAAGTTTTCCTATTTTTCCGGGCCATGATAGCTGAAAGGGTTGAGAGGATTTTCTCTCACTAGAAAACACTAAAACTCCCCCTCCCCCTAAACCCTAAACCCTAAACCCTAAAACCCTAAAATCTAAACCCTAAACCCTAAACCCTAAAACCTTAAACCGTAAACCGTAAACCCTAAACCCTAAACCCTAAAAAAAGAATCAATGATGTTCGAAACTGTCCCTTTCGATAAGCTTTCATGCACTTTTTCATCTTCATCAGCACCTTCATTTCATCTCTAACTTATCATTTTAATTCTTCTCCTATATCATGATATCACCTTACACCTTTTTCTTAACTCTAAACTTATTTTAGTTTATTCCTAAAACACCCAATGGCATTCACACAAACAATAGCAAAATAGAGCATACGCATATCACCTTTCATACATTTTTTCGCATTCTTTTATACACGTTTTCAATGATTTTTCTTACTTAAATTTCATTTCAACGCCATCTTATAACATATTGATCATCAAATATGCAAAAATAACACGTGCCATACCCTAAATTCTCACTTATGTTTCAGCAAATAAACATCCTCATTTTATAAACAATTTACTATTAACTAACATGATGCATATTTCATTCCACATATCATGAAAACTATATGGCACTTACTTGTTCAAAACTCCAAATTCTTCAAAATCACATAAACCCTTGCTTTTCAATACAACATGATCATTAACAATTGAAGGTTGTAAGGTTAGGTATTCTAGTGGCAGTGAAAAAAATAACAAAAACAAATAGCAAGTAAAAAGGGAGAGTAAAACTTGCGTTGTGAGGGTGATAAAGTTTTTGGAAGTAATAAGCTTACAGAGGATGAAGAAATTCACAAATAAGAAGAAAACAAGATCAACAATTACTTTGATCTTTCTAGTATATTCATAAGAATAAAAGCTAAATTTTGGGAAGTGACACTTGTCACTTGTTCAATTTCTATAAACTTAAACTAGGTGCTCTTATTTAACTAGTCTAATCAACTCCAATTTTTACTCAAATTGTCTCTCAATTTTTAATGACATTTGTCAATAAATCCCAAAGTCATCCATACAATTTTTCACTATTATTTGACTCTTATTTCTATTACCATTTATTAATTGTCCTGCCACTTTATATTTTTCCTAGTCTAGAAATACCCAAAATTTCCAATTTTCACCAAAAATTTTGAATTAATAAACGTATTCTCCAAATCCATTTTCAATACATATAAACCACCATTCTTAATATAATCACATTTATAAATCAATTATACCCTAAAAATGTCAATGAATGCATATACAATCAATTAAATATATGCAAAATTCAATATTCACGTGTGTGTGTGTATGCCATATTATGCATGAACATGAAATGCACTTTCTAACCTCTCAATAAACTCTCATGTACACTATTCTAGGGTCTCTTTTTATTAAGACGTGAAACAGATTCAATGTTCTTTGTCACAATGAGTATATAATAGCAGTTATCCAAAATTAACTCTGGCCCACTAGGAAGATACAAAACATATGTTCCTACAGCTAATACAACAACTTTTGCTCCATTTCTCACACGTAGGTCCATCTCTCCCTTCTTGAGTGGTATACTATCCTTGAGGCCCTGCATATCATATAATATGTAAACTACAAAAGAAAGGGGGTTGAATTGTGTAATCTTTTCGAAAATATTAATCTTTTGAGACTTCTTAAATTTCTTTACAAAATTCAAATGATTATTAAAACACTTTGCTAAAGTTAATAAGCAATGCAATCGCAAGCAATATTATCTACTCGTCTAACATAAGAAAATTAAAAGATAAGGGTCAGAGACTAGATGCTGCAATTTTATACTGGTTCATCCCAAACCTTAGGCTACGTCCAGTCCCTAGAGTTTTTCTGAGATTTCACTAGTATTGTTTCTGAGATTTCAACTTTACAAGTATTGTTTCAACACATAGAGCCTCTTCAGGTCTCTCTCACAAAGTATTCTTTATTAGCTACATTAGCCTCTCTAAGCTCTAGCCTTCCTTTCTCTCTCTAAGAAAAGTATTTTTGAGCTTTCACATTACAGATGTATTCACTCACTTCTTTTGCACTTTCAATACAAAATTTTTGCTAATATAAAAAATGTTCAAGATTTTCTATCTATCTACAGTTTTCGACTAGAACTAATATTTATAACCTAAGTCTCCAATTGTCTTCTCGATAATTGCTTCTCGATTATTCTGCAGATAGTTATTAGTTGAGTCCTGTAACTAACTCCAACTAATTAACTGACTGACGTTCTAGAATATTTTCCTTTTATATCATTTGGAATAACTTTCCTTCTTTTACTACATTTCGTCTGTTATTCCGCTTTTTCTTACATTGCTGCGCTCCTTCTTATGCTTCAATTTCGTCTTATGATTTGTCTTATGTTGCGCTTTATCTTATGTTACACTTTGTCTTATGTTGCTGCACTCCGTCTTATGCTTCAACTTCGTCTAATGCTTCGTCTTGTGTTGCACTTCGTCTTATGCTTCGTCTTATGTTACGCTTCGTCTTATATTGTGCTTCGTCTTATGCTTCGATTGTTGTTGCCTAAGTGTTACTTAAATTTATCTGGACACTTAACAAACCTATCAATTAATCTTTTGAGACTTCTTGAATTTCTTTACAAAATTCAATTGATTACTAAAACACTTTGCTAAAGTTGATAAGCAATGCAATCGCAAGTAATATTATCTACTCGTTTAACACAAGAAAATTAAAAGATAAGGGTTAGAGAATAGACGCTGCGATTTTATACTGGTTCACCCCAAACCTTGGGCTACCCCCAGTCCCAAGAGTTTTTCTGAGATTTCACTATACTCTTCAACTTTACAATGCTGAGATTTCTTTATCAGCTATATTAGCCTCTCCAGGCTCTAGCCTTCCTTTTTCTCTCTAAGAAAATTATTTGAGCTTTCACATTACAGATATATTCGCTCACTTCTTCTGCACTTTGAATACAAAATTTTTGCTAATATCAAAAATGTTCAAGATTTTCTATCTATCTGTAGTTTTCGACTAGAACTAATATTTGTAGCCTAAGTCTCCAACTGTCTTCTTTATAAGTGCTTTTTGATTCTTCTACAGACAGTTATTAGTTGAGTCCTGTAACTAACCCCAACTAATTAACTGACTGACGTTCTAGAATATCTTCCTTTTGTATCGTCTGGAATAACTTTTCTTCTATTACTATATTTCATCTGTTATTCCGCTCTATCTTACATTGATGCGCTCCATCTTATGCTTTGACTTCGTCTTATGTTGCACTACATCTTATGCTTCGTCTTACATTGCTACGCTTCGTCTTACGTTGCTACGCTTAGTCTCATGATTCGACTTCGTCTTATGTTACCCTTCGTCTTATGCTTCAACCGTTGTTGCATAAGTGTTACTTACATTTATATGCACACTTAATAAATCCATCAAAACAGTTCATACATTTCTAAGATGATTATGATTTGTTGTCATCAAAATTAATAGAAGTTAAGTCCTCTTGACTTAACAACCCACATCTAGTATCTAATACGCAAATATTATGATCAAAAATAGTATTAACCTCAATGACAAATAACATACCTAAAGTAAACAGTAGAGCATCTAATGCCTTCTTTTGCTTCAATGACTCCATATTAGATTTACAGTTCCTCTTGTAATGCCCTTCCTTATTGCAATGAAAGCATATTCTCTTTGGTGTTTTCTCCTTTTCCTTCTTCTTAGTTACACCTCCCACGAGCTTCTTGGACTTCTTCTTCTTCTTTTGGTTCCTCTTATAAGAACTAGAAGCAGAGTCCACCAGTATCATAGCCTTATTGTCCTTCTTGACAGTTTGCTCAGCTGTTGTCAGTAGATTAATCAGCTCAGGTATCAAGGTAGATATTTGGTTCATTCGATAGTTAAACACAAATTGTGAATAACTATTGGTCAAACCAGTTAGAATTAAGTCTATACTTAATTCATGATCCATTATGAAACCCAAACTAGCTAACATCTCAATGTATCAATTCATCTTCAGCGCATACTACACTAGAAATGATCTCTCAACCATTTTAAAGTAAAAGAGCAACCTCGAGGTCTCGAACCTTTTAGACCGAGCTTACACATTAAACAGTTCCCTTAGATGGTATACTATAGTATGAGCATCTACAACCTTATGCTACTTTTGCAATTTTGGTGACATAAAGGCTAGCATAATACAACTGGCCAGCTCATTATCATCCAATAGCTTCTTGTAAGCTTTCTAATTCTCATCAGAAGCATTGGCAGTAGGGGATCAAGAAATGCCTCATTTAGGACATATCCTAGTTTCTCATATTTAAGAACAATTCTCAAATTCCATAGCCAATCTAAGAAGTTTGGTCCTGTGAGTTTGTTGGAGTCTAGTAGAGAGCGTAAGTTCACACTACATTAAGACATCATGGCAATTCAATAACCTAGAAGAATGAGAGAGACTGTTAGAATGTACATAAATGCATATTGACAAAGACTTTAATCACATACATTATAAGTCCTAATATTTTATCCGAATCTATACCCCTCACTACAAATCTAAGAAAACTTATAGTTTTCCTACTGGGTCAATATCCAACATCGCTAAGAATAACCTTGGGTTTGCCCAATAAGCCACCTTAGGTCAATTTGTAGGTATCATTCATACCAATTGCTTTCAGTTATGCAACTATCGACTTGTGCCATCAACTGTTGATTTAGCACACTCATTAGGTTATCAACTTTTGATACGTATACATCCCATGTATACTACCCAACTTTGCCTCTATCCACGTTGACCTTGAGTTTTCCCAGCAAATCAATGCTTCCGATTAGGCTTAGATATTCATGGTTTGAACGTATTCATGTATAGTGGGCTTAGGTTTTCCCAAAAACCCAACACTAAAAAAACTCGGGTTCTTGCCATATCAATAGAAGGCGTAAGTCCGAATATTTTGGTTGAGGGATTTATTCTTAGGTCTCATCAATACTTGAATGGACTTATATATATCTCACATATATATTCAAATAGTAACTATAGTTGTATGGCATGATTATAAACGCTTTATATTAAGGAGGTTTAATTTAGGTTGTGACTTGACTATGCATCAAAAGTTCGTGATTCAATTAAACTCTTCAATCGAATCGGGTGCTAGTGTTAGTCTCGACTAATTAGAATTATAAATTTGATTTATTAGGAACCCTAAAATTCAATTATTTTGACGTCCAAATTAAACACTTTAGTTCTATTACATATGCCTTTTCTAGTCACACTAGAAATGCAATGCTCTACTTAGATTAATTCTCAATTAATCCTTACGGTTTCCAAAATTTTTTAACATCAATTATTCATCTAAAACATCCCTATTTCATCTCAAATTTATCAAAAAATTTCAGCACAAGCCAAAAATTTCTTGACGGCCAAAATTATCAAGATAAATGAGTTAACCTACTATATCCTAAAGAGACAGATTCGATGTTTGGAAATTTTCCAGAACCCTAATTTCAAGCACATGCACTTAACATGATACTAGACTCAAAATAATACATTTCTTATCTCATAAAAGGTTTTTAAGGTCTTATAACTGAAACACATACATATAAGTTATCAAACAAGTCAGCCCCATTAGCTTTCCAAAAGCTGACCAATGTTGACTTTGACTTGATCTATTAATTGAATCAAGTTTAATTAATTCTAAAAAAATCCATAGTCTTATACACATTCTAAATGTTCCTAATAAAAATTTTCAAAAACTAATTCCTAGGAATTCTTTATGAACTAAGTGTGATTAGCTAGCACATCATATATCCTATAAGACTTGTCATACACCACCAGTATACATGTAAAATCAAGAATAAATAATCAATCACTTCAAAAACAGGTGTCATGTATCTCATACATGTGGAAACATCAAATGTGCATGTTCATAAAGGAAATTCATAAAAAAAATTTCTTATAAAATTATGCTGGAATTCACAGACATGCATGTTCATCATATTTCCATAATTTTCCAAAACTTTATACATGCATTGGGATAAAATTAAATTTGTAATAAAATAGAAAATGACAGTCAATTGCAATTTCTTATGACTGAAACATAATATAACACCTTATAAACATTTTTGTGAAAAAAATTATAAAAAAACTCTAGAAATATTAAGAAATTTTCATAATCAACACATGCATTTTATTTTTCAGAAATTCCTAAAAACCAACATATGAACAGACTGGAAATTAATTCGCAATAAAATATCAAATAACATTAAATTGAAATTTCCTTTGAAAGAAAATTAATATAACATCTTGTAAACATTTTTGTGAAAGAAAATCATAAAAATATTTTTCTACAATTTATAAGAATTTTTCAAAATCAACATGCATGTTAATCATTACTCAATAAAGAGTTTGCACATGTTCAATGAATCATCTTATACATTCATAAGATGGAAGCATTAGAATCAATATTCCAATAGCACAACATCCCTTCAATATCCAGAATCTATGTGCATGTACAAGCATAATGTAAAAACATGAAATTATAGCATATGTACCTTACAAATGCTCCTCCTTTCTTAAATCTTCTACTTGTTTAGATTGTAGCAAACACCAAACATCTTCAACAACCAGTAAAGAACACGCAAAGATGAATAACAATCAGCATGTAAGCGTGGTTAGAGAACCAAACAAGACAAATTCAAGTATAATTTAATTGTGAGTTATATCACAAATAAGTTACATGCAATTAAACTCATGCAACAACTGCACATAATTGCATGAAAAAATCTCAAGATCGCTCCTCTAAACCTTCAGAACTCTTCTAGACCCTTTACCTCTTAATTGTGTGTGTTTTTGGCTTAATTTCATGTGTATATAAGTGAAGAACTCACTTATATTCCACCTGTCATAAAATGGGTCACGTGACTTACTTAAAATGATAGCCATTTGCACTTTATATTTCATATGATCTTTTATGCATGTGACCCTTAGGTTACTTGTTATTTTGGGCACTTGAATTAACTCTTAATATGAGCACATCATGAATGGTTTCATGCCACTTGAGTTAACTATTAATCCAAGAAAATCATGAAGGGTGTGAAGGGTTTTATGATGCCAATTTACCATAACGTAAGTAAATTAACACATGAACTCTTTTATAGTTAATTATCTGACTTACAAACCTTTCCATAGACAGTTACCGTGCATTTTGTCCCTTCATAATCCTATACCCCACTTGATTTATTGAGCTATGTGTCAACTCCCACTAGACTAACTATGTCACATCTAGTCTAAGTGATGTTTTTTCTTGTCCTTGAGATCTCATTACTCTATGTGTCATTGAAGACTCTCTTCATGACATATAACTGCTCTGGACAAAGACTCCAGAGTAATGACCTTGACAAGAGGCTATGGATATCATCTCCTTCTATTAGGAGTGGTGAATCTTTTACTGGCTATACAATTAGCTTCGAATACCTATAGTTGTACCCAATTACCACCCTATGAGCAACCTCATCTTATGACAATAAGGAATGGTGTCAAAGTACAAGATCAGTATCTAAGATATCTTTGAGTACCTCAAGTCTAAGTATATTCACACTATTTATATGATGAGATTAATCACTGACATTTGATAGATCATCCATTTGATAATCTTATAACAAGTCATCTGATGTACTTACTACTCTTAGTAAGCATCTATATGTTCACTCTAAACATCTCATCCTTACAATTTGTAAGATCTACTGCTTGATCAAATCAAGGAGTATAATCCTATGACTAGGGATAATTTAGATACTCACATAATTGCACATGATAGGAATCTCATTATCATGATGTCGTCATGATTTCCTTCATGCTATGTTTTGTATCATAGATTTCATTAATTCGATTTAAGAATGACATCAAATCATAAATAAATAAACATCAAATTAATGAAAATTGCCTTTTGCTTTTTTAATCAAAATAAAGTTTGTACAAAAGTGCTAAAGGTGATTGTCTTTAGAGCACTACTTTAACAATTTACATCCTTACTTTACGTTGATTTTCTATTCGAGACTACATTTTTATCACACGAATTTTTATGAAAATGATTAGGCATTCTTTGTTGATTACAACCTACATTAGCCAAATAGCCTACCCAACTATGTGAATTTTCCTTTGCCAACCCCCCCTTAAGCTTTATTATCTTTCTCTTTTTTATAAACCACATTACATGCATCTAACAAAATGCCCTACCCAAGTCTTAAAGCTAGTGGAGCATTTGTTAATTCTTGATGAATTTGATTGTACAAAAGCCTAAGTGTGGGGGTATGCTTACATGTGGGTTCATTATATTTGTTAAAATTCCATGTTGATGTAGCTTCTATCATTTCGACTTTTGAAAAAAAGAAAAAATCAGAATAAAAATGTGGGTTTGAATAAAAGGTATCAAGGAGGAAATATAATTGATTTGAAAAGTTATTAATTAATAGTTTATCCACCTTAAGTTATATTTGATTGGATCTTTGAATATATCACATATGAAGCAGATGTTGTTTTAGAAGGAGCAGTTTTTTGTGTTATGCTAATGTGGCTTATAGTGCGAGAGTTAAATTGAGTTGTGAAACATAGTTGTTGCATTCTTTATGGCTCCCAATTTTGAATGAATATTAACTTGCGCACTTGATATCTTGTTAAGTGTTACTTTTGCTTCACTAGCTTAATCACTTCTGTGTTACATTACCCAAAATACATCCCACTTTATCCTCACCTACATTACAATCCTAAAAAAGTCCTTTGATTCTTGATTATGTATGTCACTTTTAGTGGTGGACAAATGAAATTATGCAAAGTTGTAGATTTTTGTGATCATGAATGGTGTTTGAGTGTACTCATGGAAATATCTTGTTTAACCATTTTTTGTCCAAGTTTACCTCTAGATTACTCAGTTTCTAAGGGTGGTGAATATTGATTGATCATAAGTAGAAGCTTTAAATTTTGAGTTTTTGCTATAGGTTTTGAAAATCATTCATCTTTACTTATGGTATTTAGTGAAAATGATTAAAAGTTTTAGTTTGTGATTTTGATTTTGACAATTTGCCCAAGGACAGTCAAAAGCTAAGTATGGGAGAACTTGATATGTGCTTAAATGTTGATTCATTTAATATATTATGCTTAGTGATTAATATCTTCGAAATGCTTAGGATACTCACTTTAGTTATATTTGATTTTAGGCACATTTTGGAAGTAAAGGAGCTAAAGTGACCTGAAAGCATGTTCATTGAAGTCATGTTTTCCATTTCCATATTCACTTGTCATTGTGGAACAAAAAATGAAAAATATTAGAGCAAGTAAAGAAAAGAAAATTAAGATGATGAAGCTATATGAAAATTGCATATGATATCCCTATGCAACGTGTTCTATGGGATTTAAATGAAGACAAGAGGCAACTAGAAGAGAAGCAAACAGGGCAACATAACATGAAGGAAACGTTATAGCAGATACACACACACATTAAAACGATGTAGCAAACAGAAGCAAGGAATGTGTGAATGTTTGTGAAAATGCAAACAATGTTTACGTTAAGCGCAAACATTATACGGGTTTTTAAAAGAAGACAAGCACAGTAACAAGAGGGCATAAACAGTAGAGATGGACCAAAAATTAAATAAAAAATAGAGAGTGGAGCAGAGAACAAAGGTGGAGGCGCTAGGTTCTTTCTTCATTTTTCACCATCGACATAGCTATGGAGATGAGAATTGATGATTGAAGCATAAAAATAGAGATGGAAGGCTAGCTTCCTAACGTCTGTTCAATAAGAATATCGATGCCAAGTCATAGTTAAGCTATTTTTATCATTTTAATGGAAGGCTAGCTTCCTGACATCTTTTCAATAGGAATATCGATGCCAAGTCATAGTTAAGCTATTTTTATCATTTTAAGGTTTTAATTTCTTTTCAAATTGTTGTGTTACTGGTGTTAATTTGATCAGGTTTTGGGATAAATGAGCTTAATACTTTATTTTGATTGTTCTATTTTGAATCTATTACTAGAACATTGAATGTAATCCGCAATCATTACTTTTGATATTTTTGAGTTGCATCTAATGATTCTGTATTGTTAGGAACAACATAACTTAGGTTAGATAACCCAAACGTGTGAGGTTACTGCTTTTATTGATGGTTTTCCGCATCATAATGCGGTTGCAAAATTAAATCCATAGATCGTATCCTAGGTTATTTGGTAGTTAGGTTGAAAAACTAATTGTATCTTGATTAAAAAAAATTACAGGAAAATTGAGATTAGGAGAGCATTATATTAGTCTCATATTGATAGTCCAAAAAGAGTTGTAAAGTCGTTAGGATGATGAAATACACTTGATCATTTTTAGGCCGAGATTTAACTTAGAATCGGACCTTACGTATATTCAACAATTTAATCATTTTCGATCGCTTGTTTTAATTTATTTTTGATAGTTTTTTATTTTATTTTCTACATTGCTAAAAATAAAAAAAACCTTGTTTATATTTTCCTTGCATCAATTAATTTTGTTGTAGAAATTAATCAAACATTCCCTATGTATTCGATCCCGACTCACCATAATTACAAATTTTAGTGTGTAAAGTCAAGTAAATTTTGTTGTGCACTCGACATGCGCTGTTAGTTTTATATTAACTATAATTACATTTGAAGAGAGAGAGAGAGAATTTGGTGGCCATGAATGCAAATGTATATTAGAAAAAAGTTTTGTTAATATATATTAATATATATGATACAAGTTTGGTGACATGGATACTATAACAGTTATGTATATACGCACACATATGCGTTGTAAAACTTGTTTCCTTATATATGTACATACATGTGGCCACCAAATTTTTTCTTATATATAAGAATGACCACAAAACTATATATATATATATATATATAAACACACACACTACCACCAAAATTTTTTCCTACATATGTACAGATAGACCCATAAAGTTTTTTTCCTTTCTACATATACATATAAGGCCACAAAACTTTTTTTCATATATATTTATACGTACACTACTACCAAACATTTTTCCTATTTATAAGCACATATGGCCACAAATTTTTTTCTTATATATATATACACACATGAACACCAAATTTTTTCCTACATTTATATACACACATGATTACTAAACTTCTTACCTATATTTATACACATATGTCTACCAAAAATTTTCCCTATATATATATTTTTGGAAGGAATAGAACCATTTCATTAATCCAATTCTTCATTTAATTTTCCCTATATATGTATAGAACTTATGTTGCTTACATAATTTATCTAGCGTTACCAAATCTAATTGGTAGATTTGTAAAAAAAAATCATATATATGGTCATCAAATTTTGTCTATAGATATAAACACATGGGCCACCAAAATTTTTTGAATATGTATATAAACATTGCCACCAACCTTTTTTCATACACACACAACAACAACATACACACACAAACACATATAGCCACCAAACTTTTTTTCCACAATATATAGACATATGTTACCAGCAATTTGTTACTTATAGATATATATACACATGACGACCAATACATGCATGTGGGACCTTTCAATCTCCAATTCTTCTCCTTCTTATTTAGCAAAGCTATAGTGGATGAAGTAACATGGAGGATCGTTGTACTTAATACAATTTTATTTTTGCACCAATAGTTACTTGAAACTTAACAAATATGTACATATTAAATATTAATGGTCATTGAAATTTTAGGTAAGAGCTACAATTCAGTAGATTGCAAGTATGATCAACCAATGCTTGGCAATACAGGAAAAACTAGCAGCTTTGCCAATTGATCTTTCTAGGATAGGAGATGTTCAAGCTTGTAAAATAGCTCACAAGACTGCAGACAATTTGTTAAAAGAGCACCTAAAGAAGTTGAAGCCATTGATATCATTCTTGCATCAAGCTGCTCATATAGTTTCACATATTGTCCCGCATATGCAACATCATTTTTGAGTTAATATTCTATTTGCACAGAGACAGAAATTACTGGCGAAGGTGAGAGAGTTGCAAAAGAGGCTGATGCCCAAACACTCAACTGTAGTAGATTGCTACGAGAGGAAGTTCGCTAGCTGGGACATTGAAGCTTAGGTTGCATCACTGCAGCAAAAGATTGTAAACCTGAGGCAGGAAGTTGAAGAAGATCTTCTTGATGACATTGATGAGATATAAATTAAGCGGACATTTAGGATAAGAATTTTGTCAACTTGTAGGTTAACACTTCAATTTCCACCATGTGGTATTTTTATTTGGTTTTTGTAATTTTATGGTCTGTAATTGGAACTTCCCATTAAGTATACTCTCCGAACCCATCAATATTTATATGGTCTAATTCAAACATACACAAAGTTGAATTTTTTACTGTCCTCACAAAAAATCATCAACCACAAATTTAACTAATCTTTGCATACAAAACATGAACATACCTTGGATAGCTACTTGTCAAAATCACCACACTAAGTCTTCTTGAGGTTTTTTCTTTTTCTTTTCACTAATCAGGGTCATCGATCTATTATATATGCATACTAACACTCCGCCTACTGATCAATCCAAGCTATAGTTACGAAAAGTTCCATAATGGCATAGATAAAATCAGTGCTTGCCCTTACCCAGGGCCCACAAAAAAGGACCATTTTAGTCAACAAAAAAGAGTCCCATTCTATTTTTAGTTATTTATTGTTAATGATACTTGTAAGATATTATTAGTTGATGTTATGATCATTTAATATTTGGTTGAGTATGTAGACTTATAAATTGAGTCATTTATGTTTCATACAAACATTTAAACTTAAGTATATTGTCAATTTATTGAGGCCTTTTTTTATTTCACCCAAGGCCTATAAAACCATAGGAACGACCCTGGATAAAATGATTAGCTTAGTCGATGACATTGGGCATATGACTTTATAATCAAGATCAACAATGACCATGGCGTTTTCTATTTGTGAATTGTAAAGGTTGCGTAAGCGTGATTAGCAAACTTCTTATCATGAGAATGAGGAGAAGCCCAAGGAGTTGGTAGTGTTGGATAATTTTGACTTTACCCATAAAGTTGGATAACATTTAATTACATTTTTCAGTTTTTCAGTAATTTATCGATTAAGTTACATAATTTGATCCGAATAAAGATAATTAAGTGGCCCAATAAATGATCTAAATCAATAGGTTGAATTTTGGGTAAAAAATTAAGTCCGATCAGTGTATATCAGACCCATATTAGGCCTATGATGGGGAAGCGTGATATGAATGCTATATATAAAAGTTAACGTCTCCTACAGTTGCTTATAACATTCATAAGCGTAAGGATTCTTTGGCCCATTAAGAGAGCTTATGCTTTGAGAAAACTATAGAAAGACATTGATCGCACTCCAGTAAGCAGTTCTCATAAAGACAAAGATGGATTCGCGCTCGTTTCGGCTTCGAAAAGCTCATTTGAAGTTATTGAATCAAAATTAGGTATTTTCACATTTCTTCATTTATTGCCTTTCACGTTCGATCCAGGATATGTAACTAAGGTCTCGTTATGTATTACATGTGGTATCAGAGCGGTAATGTGATTAGGTGGTTAAAATGAAGATATTTCAATTTTTTTCCATAAGGTTTTTAGTTAATAAAGTTCTGTTTCTCAATTTTTTTTCTTTCTTTTTATTGTATGAAAGTAATATACATATATTTAGCCTTGAGAAACAGAGTAAAAAAGAGCGAACGAGAGCCAAAAACTGACACAATTCTTACAAAAATAGCCTTTTTTCAGTAAGAGAATGAAGACTGTTGGGCGCTTATACCATACACGCCTAATGGATGAAAAAAACTACCTATAAGGTGGTACATCTGGCACGTGCACTGCATGCAGTTGACACGTGGGTGGACAAACATGTGCCATATGTCGACACATATAGTGCACACACCAATCAATAAGCGTGTATGGGCATGCAACGCACACGACATACAGGTTTTATGTTAGGGATGTCTTTGGTTTTATGTTTGTTATTCTACCCAAAGGAGTTAGCCTTACATAAAATTTTGAGATGTGCATAAAAGCATTAAACGGAGTAAAGTTGTTGCTCAAGTAATCTATTCGCCCAAAGGTGGTAGTGTCATAAGAGTTGAGTACTTTAATCACTTTTATATAGAGTTTTAATTACATATATTATGTATTTAGCCCAAAGTATTTCACAATATGTGTGATCAGATTCTCGGTAAAGATACTATTTAATAGCTTTGAGTATCGTTGTTATCCTACATTTGTGCTGATCTAAACATTTTTTATTTTACAGTCACCTTTTCAGTCAACAATATCAGTGTCACCATTGAAACCCTGACCTATTTCAAAACAAAATAGTGGAAAGAGGATGTATTAAATGTAGCGCCCCCTTACCGTAGGGTACACACCGGGACGCCCGTAGGTCGTTCCGATACATATCCCACAATAAGGGTGCACTACGAACGATCACTACAATACTTCTTATGGCATCACAATTGTAACGCATCAATGTATCAATA
>JANIJH010551159.1:0-15436 GCA_024520975.1 Erythroxylum areolatum
GAGCCCTGTGATACATTAGGCCCCCTAAGATTTAAAAAAAATTAAAATTTTGGATACTCCTATCTTAAATTCTTGGCTCCGTCACTGCTTATCACCCTCCCTCAAGTTGAGGAGGGGATTGAACTCTCAACTTGTCCCAAAAGTGCAAAAATTTGTTCTTCGTCAAGGGCTTAGCAAACAGATCAACTAGTTGGTCATTAGTGAAAAGATAGCGAACAATAAGAACCTTGGAGAGAACTTTATCACGAACATAAAGAAAGTCAATTTTCAGATGTTTGGAGCGAGAGTAAAAAATTGGAGCTAAGGTGAGATAGGTAGTACTGAAATTGTCACATTAAAGATGAGAAACAAAAGTTTGGTAGAAGCCGATTTCACCTAACAATGAACAAAGCCAGTGAAGTTCATTAACTATAGTAGTGATGACTCTATATTCAGCTTTTGTGGAAGAACAAGAGACAGTGCGTTGTTTGTGAGAACTCCAACAAATAATATTAGAACCGACAAAAATAGAGCAGCCAATAATAAACTTCCTATCATTAGGATCACTGGCCCAATCAGAGTCACAATAGGCAAATATTAAGGTGGAAGAAGACTTAGCGAGAAATAGACCTTTATCACACGTAACACGAAGGTAGCGAAGTATTAGCTTTACTGTAGGCCAATGGGTGGATTTTGGAGAGTGCATAAATTGAGATACTTTTTTGACTGTAAAATATAAATCTGGTCAAGTAAACTAGAGATATTGAAGACCCCACCATAATGTTGCGAAATAATGTTGGACCTTTAAAGGAGTCATCACCAGTGGTAGTCAATTTTAGCAAGGGATAGGTTAGAGTGGAGACTCCATTAGTATCAAGCATATTTGCTCTGTCAAGAAGATCATGAATATATTTGGTCTGACACAACAATAAACCATCATCAAGCCATTGCCCCTCAACACCTAGAAAATAATGAAGTCGGCTCAAGTCCTTCAAAACAAAGAACATCTTCAACGAAATAATAACATTATGAACTAGGGAAGAATGATTGCTCATAATGAGAATATCATCAACATAGATTAAGCAATAAATCATATCACCGCCTTTACAGTAGAAATAAAGCGAAGAATCAGTTTTGGAGCTAAGAAATCCCAAGTACAATAACGCATAAGTGAGGCATTTATACCATTGTTTGGGGGCCTATTTCAGGTTATAAAGAGACTTATGAAATTGAAAAACATGAGTTGGGGAGGCAAAACTGATGAAGCCAGGAGGTTGCTCCATGTAAACAGCTTCATCTAAAGATCCATGTAGAAATGCATTAGAAACATCAAGTTGGCGAATACCCCAGCCAAGTGAAACAGCAAGAGAAAGGAACAAGCAAACAGTAGAAAACTTGACAATCGGGCTAAAGGTATTGTGAAAATCAATGTCAGGGCGTTGATGAAACCCTTTGGCAACAAGATGAGCCTTATAACATGAAATCATGCCATCAGGATTGCGTTTGATGCGGTAGACCCATTTGCATCCAATAACATTTTGTTAGGGATTGTACAGAATAAGGAAATAGGTGTTGTTGTGAAGTAAAGCATCATATTCTTCTTTCATGACAAGTCGCCAGTGGGGGACTTTATTGGTAGCCCAAAAGGATGTAAGTTCAGAATTATCATCAACAGCGGCATGGAAGGTCTTAGGCTTCAAAGAGTTTGTTTGAAGACGAGTCAACATAAGATGGGCTTTGATTCGGACAATATGGGGAAAAGGAGGTACAGTGGGAGCGGGATATCTGGTGAGGTCAACAACTGATAATAAGCCATCGGTATTGGATAGTGTAGAGGAGGTAGGCTATTGAGGAAGGTGACAGATGTGGTGACATATGAAAGGGCTGTGTTGGCGAGAGAACAGGTGGAGGAGAAGAACTCGATGGTGGGTGCAGTTGAGATTGGTTTGGGGGAGTAGATGTCGTCGGAAGAACAGGTTGATGAGAACTTGGTGATGGATGCAAGGGAGGTTGGTGTTGTAAAGCAGATGTCGAAGTAGCACGTGAGGTTGATGGACAAGATGCAGGAGGTTAGGTGCCATGGTGTTGGCATGGTAAGAAGATAGTAGCTGGAGAGGAATTGGAGCTAGTGGAGCTAGTCATTATCTCGTGCTTTTGAAATGAAAAAACCTGCTCATCAAACAAAACATGACGTGAGACAATAATGGTATTTATAACTAGATTTAAGTAGTAACCTTATGAATTTTGCTGCAACCCAGAAAAACACATGAAGCAAATTTTGGTGATAGTTTATCATGAGCTTAATGTTTAAGCCAAGGATAACATAGACAACCAAAAATTTTAAGTTCATGATTATTAGGTAAGCACTAAAATAAAACTTGATACGGGAATTTATTTTAGTGAAGAGGAGTAGGCAGTCTATTAATTAGACAAACTGCGGTGTCAAAAACCTATTGCCATAATTGTTTGGGATTCGAAGCTTGAGTAAACAAGGCAAGACCAGTCTCAACAATATGGCGATGCTTGCGTTCGGCACATCCATTTTGCTCAAGAGTTTTGGGATATGAGCTGTGTTGAGAAATTTCATGTTGAAGAAAATGTGTGGTGAGACTCTAAAATTAACCTCCTTAGTCTGCCTGAAATACTTTGATTTTGCAATTAAAGAAACGTTCAAAAAGGTGTTGAAATTTGATAAATACATTTTGCACTTCAGACTTGTGTTTGATGAAGTAAATCCAAGAATATTTGCTAAAATAATCGAACAAGAGCACTTAATATTTGTTATTATCAAAAGATGCAATAGGAGAAAGTCCCCATAAATCTAAACAAATAAGATCTAACAGTCCATTAACACGAGAACTAGACAAAGGGAAAGGCAATTTATGAATTTTGTGAAGACTACACGCATGACACAAACAATGGAAATCAGTAATGCTAAATTTTGTGAAACTAGAAACTAAAGCTTGATGAACAACACGAGGAGCAGCATGACCTAAACGAGCATGCCACGTAGAAAGAGAAGTTGAGTGAGCTTGAGGAGCAATAGGACCAATAGTCGAAGGTGCAAGGGAGATGGAGTATAAGCCACCGTTAGTTCGACTTGAATGGAGCAATGCTTTCATGGGGATATCCTTGATTTCAAAGTGATTTGGAAACAAATTCAAGAGAAACATTGTTAGATTTAACAAAGTAGGAAACAGATAAAAGATTATCAGAAATATGGGGAACACATAAAATGTTATCCAACTGAAAGAAACAAGAATAGTTAGAAGAAAAATTGGAGGAGTCAATATGAGAGACTGATAAGGTTTTATCGTTACTGATCTTAAGTTCCACAAGGCTATTATAATCATGATGAAGAGCAAGATTATCCATATCAGTAGTGACATGATGAGTAGCTTCAGAATCCAATAGTCATTATTAGGGACAAGACTGTTGTGAAGAAGTTAGGTGGGCAACAAGTGTGGGAAATAGAGGGGGAGCATCTGTTCGTTGGCGAGGAGAAGGACATTGGCGAGAGTAGTGACCTGTCCTATTACAATTGTAGCAGGCGAGGACACGATAAGTGGAAGACAAGTAGACAAGGGGTCCTTAAGAGCAATGTGAGTGAGGAAAAGACTGATGCTACTACTGGTGGCTCCATCCTCAGCCACGATCGCCTCTCCCATGCATAAAGGGATTTCGATTGGATGAAGAAGACGTGGTCTGAATGACATAAGCAGTAGGTAGGACAGATTCATTGGCGCTGGAGGAAGAGTTACGGGCAAGATTGAGTTCTTCACTTAATAGTAAACCATACAAGTCGTCAACAGAAGCATAATCTAGGCGATTGTCAAGGGATCTAA
This sequence comes from Erythroxylum areolatum, assembly GCA_024520975.1. Classification (NCBI taxonomy): domain Eukaryota; kingdom Viridiplantae; phylum Streptophyta; class Magnoliopsida; order Malpighiales; family Erythroxylaceae; genus Erythroxylum; species Erythroxylum areolatum. Next base: position 3,825 of record JANIJH010551159.1, read on the forward strand.
CAAAAAGGTCAATAAGAGGAGTCCAAACCGTTAGTGATTACTTGTACCAAGTCATCCTCAGGAACCAGATGTTTGATAGCGGCCAATTGATCAAAGATGCGTTTGGCCCTTTGGAAGTAGCCTATGACTGATTTATTCTTCTTCTCCGAATAATAGAAGTTGTTCTCTAGTGTTCGAACTTGCGCCTTAGAACCAAAGGCATAAGTAGATTGAAGCTTTTGCCAAGCCTTACGAGCAGTGGAGGAGCCAACAATTTGAGCTACAAATGACTCGGTTATGGAGCCAATAATCCAGTTGAGAATAAGCTAATCTTGACGAAACCAATACTGTCAAACTGGATTGAGTTTTTCGTTGAGAAATTGAGGGGGAGGCTGCATGAAGCCATCAATATGATACACTAGATTATAACTGTGTAGGAAAGGCAGCAATGTGTTTGCCACAACAAACAATTGGTAGAGTTTAATTTAATAGGTAGTTGATAGGCAATATTGACTGGGTTTGGCTCAAAGGAGATTGAAGAGGCAGGTTCAATAGTGCCATAATTGCTGGCCAGGAACGCAGCAGAGGGAAAAAAAAGGAACAAGAAGGAAGCTATTAAGCCAGTGTTGGCTATGATAATATGATAAGATACTGATTGGCAAAATAAGCTTACATTGATATTACACATTATATATATGTATTAAGGTACGGTAATTTTAAAGGATAAAGGAAAATCAGAAGATCAGTTACAATAAATAACAGATATACAAGAGATTTGAAACTAGCGGTTCCAAATCCTTTACACCAGTAATTAAGAGACATGGGCAATTGATAGAAGTTTTTTGTGATCAATTCTTTTTATTTGTACAAGGGAAAGCTACAACACGAATATTTTAACTAGCGCAAAGATCTGTGGTACACAACTCCAAGCTTGTCCCTGTGGATGAAATCCAGGATGGGCATCAGAGGCTCCTGAAGGATATGACGTCCGGTGCTTGCCATGCTTGCAAGGGCAGCTATGTTATCTGCGCACTGGTTCCCTTCAAGGTGCACATGCGTGATTTGTAACTCTCAATCTCGCATGAGTAAGTCACGGGTACCTGTTAACAAAAAATTATTAATATCAAACTCGACAATGGGAGAGGAGAGTATGCTAATATCTTCTAATGAGTCCACTTCTAATATGACCCAGCAATATCCAAGAGATCATGCCAGTGTGAGGCCCGAGCTTGTGATCAATTCTATATCATACATCTATTGACGAAAGAATATGAATAGATATTTTTGCATTCTTAATATCACGTAGTTATATTGAAGTGATATGGCATTTTATATTGATGACTTTAGTTATACTACAAATCAAGTAGTACTTAATTGGCTTGTCAATGAATGATTTGGATGTAAGGAACACAGGAAGTACAGGCTTATTGGGTACAGAGGAATAGGTCCCTATAATATTACTTTATACAAGGATGGGGCACATGATTTCGTGTTCTTATCAAGTACTGCTTGATTTATAGTATAACTAATCTCAAGGGAATATTATATGCAATATATAACATCAACACTATTTGTGGTTGATACAACATCATAATTATAGAGGGAAAAAAAATCATCCCAGAATATTTGTAAATTCGAAATACAATGTCGTAACAATTAATAGAGAATTTATAATTCCAAGAAAGGAAAACTTTAAGAAAGGGGACACAATAAATGTTTCTAGTGCACTGAAATTTCGAATTGTCGAGCATTTTCGGCTTCTACGTTTCCCAAAATTAAATGGGTTCCATTTGCTGAAGATGAGTTCAAACCATACAGAGTCAATGCCTTTTAAGACTTCGATCTTTTCATAGTCGCATCAATACACTAAATTAACTCATCAGCTTTTAAGTAAGGGAATTCTTTACAGCTTTTTCCTTTTGAAGTGATAGAATGCATGTATAAGATTAATATATACTTTGCTCAAACTATAATAAACGAGGAAATGACGCGATGTCAGGCTATAATAACAAAGAGTACGTACAACTTGAAAACAATTGTGGGAATCACCGAGTACGAGGCTTTTTCTTTAACTTTCAATTCCAAACTATAACAAAATGATGGATCAGAATTTTACAATCTCTTCGTGATGAGACTATATAATAAGAAGTTAAACTGTTTATGATGTGGTGATTGAATTTAATGGGGGGAAAAAGTGAGACTGGGAGGAAAAGAAATAGCATTTTTGTGTACATTATTAGACCAAAAGTACCTCTTCTTCTTCTACACTGTAAGATCCCAGCAACAGGATCTGAGACAGATGATGAATCGTTTTGGAAGGACACAGGTGTCCGTTTCCATCATTAAAGAAAGGACAAACCCCAATTTGTCTACATTTGTTTCAGTGAGACAAACGAGTATCTCGTCCTGTCCATTAATATCCAGCCATTTCCTCGTGGGATCCATATCCTCGTGACCCATAACACATGTTGTTAGAATAATTTCTGGATTTTTATCAATTAGTTTGTGTTTAAGATTAATTCTACGAGTAATGTTGTATTTTATTTTTTTAAATCCAATTTGTATTTAAATTCGTACTTAACATTGATTTTGTGAATGTAAATAGATAGTTGGTGTAGGTGTCAAACATTGTTATAGATAAGAATTCTATCAATTAAATTTTACTCATTAAAAAGTATTAGTCTTAAATCAATTTCACATAAAATTACACTAAACAGCGCAAGCCCTTTCTTCAAATTTCTTTAGTAACTCTGCTACAACACATTACACTAATATAATATTTGTTAAAGATGCAATTTTGAGATAGAGTGAGGTGCTACTTGTGCATGCATGCCGCAAATATATTTTATGTTCAATAGGGGAACTACATGGTTGTGTTCCCTCAGTGTAAGGGAGGGGTCAAAAGAATCAGACAAGAGAGAGTGACAGCAGCGACAGGAAAGACCTTGTGACTTGTCGTATAGAACACAGATTTTGATTCTTTCACCTCAAAGATAGTTTGTTTATTTGTTAACCAATTTTAAATACACGGATCTTTTTAATTCGTTTTCTCTCTGTGTTTTAAGCTGTCTCTCCTTGAAATTCTCATTATGGATTATCTAATACTGACCATTGCGTTTTTGTTTATTGTTAACTGCGAATTGTATAATGTATATTCGAAAGCTGTATTCGATGTTGTCATGTGAGAAGGAGAGGATGGGTGGTCGTGGGGTTCACTTTCACTGTGTTTTAGAAGTTGGAATAGAATCTTCTTGGCTCTTGTTCAACATGTTAGAGGTTAAGTGTTATTTGTGGGGGTCGGACTGATTTTGCTAGTCATGGTGGTGGTGGGTTCAGTAGGATCTGACTTAGTTGCTGACAACTTGAGAGAGAAAGATCAGACATTGTTTTTATAGATTTCTATATCTTGTGGACCATACGATACTAACTCGTAAAATTAGCCGAAAGATTGCTTCTTTCAGTCATGAAATTTACCTTCTTACTGATTAACTATTCATGCATTTGTTACCTATTATTACCCATAAACTGTTCTCCTCCATCAATGCAAGGGGTCCTTTCGTATGATTGTTGGACCCACACCCATCAAGTGGTTCGTAATGGACAATCAAATAAATAATGATAATCCCTTAATTACAATACTCAAGTATTAAAAATCTGAGTTGGACCAATAATTATACAGATAAAATGATTTTGTCCGTCTTAACTAAAGAAAGGTGTTGGACCACTTGATGTACATCTGACTAGGTTCAAGTTGGGGAGCTTGGAAAGGAGCTATGCGGCCGGAAAACTTCCCAGAAATATGCATGTAACATGAAAAGATGGATGGAGTGGATGTGTGAAAATAAACTTCATACTGTTAAAGAAGAATGCAACACCAAGAATCACGAGAACAGCATACGTAGAACCCTGAAAATTACAAAGACAGAGTCCAAGTTAGGCGCTGAATTCTTGCAGAGTACAGAAGGGTAGGCGATTTGAACTTGGGAATTAAGAAAAAGAGAGTGCGTGTGAGAGAGAGATAGAGTAGGAAAATTTAGGAAGATGCTTCTTATCGTAGGAGAGCATTTCCCGTTATAATTGAACATCAATACAGGAATCTGACAATACTCCTTTATTTCCAGGTTCTTTGCTATCCAAAGAAAGAGATTAATCATAAATGTCACATGCATCTTTTTTTGGTGCTGAAATAGTAAATTAAGTTTGGAATTCTACAAAAATTTACATGTAATGACATCATGTGACAGAGATTTCCTTAAACATAAATATAGCAGTTCATTAATGAATTTAACTTGTACATGTACTCGACGCAACAATTCCTCCAGAACAGTACGTAACCTGCAAACTCATGCATTGGACAGTCTTTAATGTCTTTCTGACCAGTTACAGTCATCCAAGGACGTTTTTCTGCAAATACGGTCACTTACTTAGCAAGCTTATCAATTGAAATGTTCCATTATTGGATAATCATCAGACGATAAAGAACATATGTATGGTCCCTTTACACGGTTTAAGGATGGGGATTGATTTGGTTGGAACACGATTAACTGATCAAAACGGCATTTTCTTTTTCTTTTTCTTTTTCTTTCTTGAGTTCGATAAGGAAATTGGTTTTTTCCTTTTCAAAATGGAAGGAATAATCATGGGGGTGTGGGGAACTAGGCGGTGCAACTTTGTTTTTCCAATAATGAGAATCATAGACATGATATAAACAGTCAGTTGAAGTATCAAAGTGAAATAATTAGTAATGATGTTACTATTGTTCGACTTTGTAGAGAACCTGATTTCGACCCTACATTAGTTGCTGGCTGCCCTCTCTAATTCCAGAACGAATCCTTTTTTAATCTTATTCATGAAACTTTACATGACCCCTAGATATGTACTCATTAATAGTGCGGAATGAGTTTCGTGCATTCAATTTGCCCCAGGTTTGACACTTCTAGCATTGGAGCTAGGCACAAACAATCTTCAACGTTGTCCTTTTAATGTTTTTCTTTAGATAAGAAAAAAAAAAATCATAAGGCTACTGTTAACCTGTGTTGAGAGGAGACCATGAAAGTGGGATAGAGATATTGAATGTGTTTTGTATGGAAGCAAAATTTTCTTGGGCCCTTACAAGAAAAGTGACTGAGAAGAAAAGCTGTAGTTTTTTCAGTTTTCATGGAAACTTTTAGAGCCAATAATTCAATCACTTGAGACACGTCAGCTGTGAAAGAAGTCGAGCCGAGAAAGAGCCAAAGTTGGAGGCTCAAAGCAGAGGCTAAAACGACCTGTATAGAGGATGGAGATAATTATTAGTCAGTAAAGGTAGTAGAAGCCAGAAAGCATGTGAATATCAATATATATGATATTGGTATTGAAGTTTGGAATATTATGCGGGTAAAAGAGGGAGAAACTTGTGAAGGAAGAGAAGAGAAGGGAAGAGAAGAAGAAGAAGAAATGCCGTCACCTAGAAACAGGCTTAAGACCCCATCACGTTGTTCGATGTATCCTTTACCATATATCTGCTATAGTAATAGAAAATGATAGGGACTCGAAATTGGAGAAGATTGTGTTGGGATGGCGATATTAAATAGCAACAGGAAAACTACAAAATGAAAAGAGGACACTCGTTTGACGAGAAGTGAAGCCTCCTCCGTTGTCTCATACCAAGGTTTATGACCACAATGCCCCCTTTTGACACAAGCTCCTATTATTAGATAATACAAGATAGCACGTCCCAGGTCAAAAACCAAAATGGAAGAACAAGACAACAATAAGTAACACTCTTGTTGTTTCTCATCTACATTTAATTAGAACTATATATTTATATATGTTGATACTTAGTGTATAAACCCAAACATCAAGAGCTCGTAGATCAATTAGTGTGTCTAGAACACAGAATCTTTATTTTCATGTCATATCAAACTACCTTCATGTTGTTTTCATGCAAGTGATATGGACAACAACGTCGTTAGTCAGGAGTAACAAGTTGAGGAGGTTGGAACTGAAAGCCTCGTATAATAATTTGGATTCCGCACCAAATTATCTAAGCTTCTATAAGAGGAACATTTCTTAGCTAGACTTGTATGGAATTATATGGCATAGAGTAATGTACTTCGAGTGTAGGCAAAGGAGGGTGTCAGTGTCAATTCTCAAAGAAAGCCTGCACCTTCCTCTTGTGCATGATTTTAAGTGGGTGTGGGCGGGATCAATGTCAGAGAGAGAGAGTGTGTGTGTGTGTGAGAAAGAGTTCACGGGTTTGTCTTGAAAGGCCCTTATTTCACAGTCCTAGAAATACAGACACATATTCTCTCTCACTACGTAACCGAGGAGGTAAACAAAACTATATAATATCAAATCACTACAAAGATTAAAAAAAGAAGAAGAGAATAACTGCAAAAAGAAAAAAAAATCAGCTTAATAGTGCACAGTGTCACACAGTCCCTCCTCCTCCACATTTTTATCCAGCAAGCCACACCCGAAGATTCACGTTACCGCATTCACACACTTACCTACATCGAACCCATAAGCTCTCTCTCTCTCCCTGCCTCCCTCCCTCTCTCTCTGTTTCTCAAAACTTGCTTAGTTCTCTAGTTTAATGGCTCTTATGCTTGACAACTGTGAAGGAATATTGCTCTCACTAGACTCCCACAAGTCAGTTCCAGCTCCATTCCTCACTAAAACTTACCAATTGGTGGATGATCCCACCACTGACCACATAGTTTCTTGGGGTGAAGATGACACCACCTTCGTCGTTTGGCGGCCACCTGAGTTTGCTCGCGATCTCCTTCCCAACTACTTCAAACATAACAACTTCTCTAGCTTCGTCAGACAACTGAACACCTATGTATCTATCTGCCACCAACCCTATTAAGTTCCTTTCTTTCTTTCAAAGTTTGTGTCTTTCAGTTTCGGGTTTGTCTGTTGTTTTTATGCTGATCTGGGTTTCTTTGTTGTATTCCACAAATTAGGGTTTCAGGAAGATTGTGCCTGATAGGTGGGAGTTTGCTAACGAATTCTTCAAGAAGGGAGAGAAGCACTTGTTGTGTGAAATACACAGAAGAAAAACAGCTCACCCACAAGTAGCAATCAATCACCACCACCATCACCATCCACATTCTCATATTGGTGTTAATGGACCTAGCTTTTTTCCATTTTCAAACAGAATCAGCATCTCACCATCAGAATCAGACGAGCAGGCTAACAACAACTGGTGTGACTCTCCACCACTGGCGTCGCCTCGAAGAGGAGGTCCCAATGCCTCAGTAATCGGAGTTGGTGGATATAACAGCTCTGTCACTGCTTTATCAGAGGACAACGAGAGACTGAGAAGAAGCAACAACATGCTTATGTCTGAACTTGCACACATGAAAAAGCTTTATAACGATATTATCTACTTTGTCCAAAATCATGTCAAGCCCGTTGTTCCAAGCAATAACTATTCTTCTTCTTTGCTTCTTTGCGGTCCACAATCAACTGCCAATCCTATAGCCACTAATGGTTCACTTATACAAAAACCTAACAACCATCTTCTTGGATATCATCACACTACCACTAACCCTAAGCAAGTTCCTCAAATTAGCGTCTTGAACTCTCCAAGTTGCACTTCACAAAGATCGTTGACCATTCTTGAAGAACCCAGCACTGGAAATGGTTGTAAGACAAAGTTATTTGGTGTCCCTTTACTATCCAAGAAAAGATTGCACTCGGAATATTCTTCCAATCCAGGAAATTTGGAGACTAGTAAGGCTCGTTTGGTGCTGGACAAAGATGACTTAGGGTTGAATCTCATGCCTCCTTCGGCATGTTAGTTTTCAGAATTTCATCAAGTCTGATACATGAGGTTTTTGTTCTTTTCTTTTTCCTCATCTTTCGATTATTTTCTTGCTCGATTTGTCATGTTCTCGGAGTCCTGAGAGTACGAGATGATATTGTTAATGAAGCATGTATGTGCGTGCGTGTGGATGTTTGTGACTGTATATATAACTTTACCTCAGGTAGTATCTCGTTTCCCATAGCCATTAATGCAGGTGGCTTCTGGTTAGAGTGATCAGTGAAGACTAAACATCAAAGCTTGACTAAAGATCATGAACTCCATCTTTCTGTGGAAATTTCTCAATGTCTCATCAATTGTTTTGGAGAAAATTTATTGAAACTCTTTCGGCCTATTTCTCATTCTTCTCCTCACCTTCTTAGTTATTTTCTCATTTTTTACGCCTGCAAACTCTGTACTCAGTTCGTCTGTCTAACGACTCTAATCAGTTGCTATAACATGAGCGAGAGACTTCTTATGGTATATGGATAGCTTCCTTTTAGTATTTTAGACAAAACATCTGAAGAAGTTTCAAACTTGTTCATTGTTAATCGCTAGCGCTTTCTCTGATCACTCCTTTTAAACTTGAAGGCATTAGCAGAAACTGAAATACAGCAAATTCTTTCTTTCTTATTTTTTTTTTAAATTTTAAAAGACAACTGGTTATATGATAATCCGTTTCTCGAGATCTAATGACTAACTAGCAAAGCGGTATTAACTCCTTCAACCTATCATTATCTATATTATTGTCCAAAAGCTATATTATGATTCGAAAAAGAAGGTTATCATTTCTGGAGTGATGAAGGTTATAATCTCCATTTCTCGTTTCTATAAACTGTCAAGTGAAATAGCAGAAACAGGAATTTCAGACCAATGTACTAATTTTACAAATAAAACAGAGAAAGAACAAAGACAAAAAAACAGAAGGAGCGAGTTGTTCGATGAAAGCGAAATATAAAAGAAACTGACTAAGGATGCGGTTGAAATGTTCCTCTCAAGGCTTCTACACTTCTGCACAGGACCAGAAACCTTTGCCTTTTCCTACTTTTAAGTATCTGAACAACTTCTTCAAAACACTTCTTTGGATCCCTCCACTCTTTTTCCTAATTCCAAGCTTTTCCCTTTCTCATCCTCCAGGTAAAGAGAAGAAGAAGAAGAAAGAAAGAAAGAACAGCATTGACTGGTCGCTATAGCTTAAGCAAACAACCTACATTTGCTAAAAAACACGTCTCTTCTACGACTCTGCCTTTGTCCCATCATCCGACATCCCTATACGAGTAAAGCTCCGCATAAACAAAAAAGTTTGACCAAGTGGTTTTCGTTGTCTTGGCTCTTAGTTGCCAACGGTTATTTAATATCTGAGCACAGTGAAACTGGGAATGACAGAGGGAGATAAAAGCCAGTAAAGAGGAAAGGTATATTTAAAGTCCTTTTTTGGGAGAGAAATAGTATTTTAAAAAGAAGGAATTACAGTATTCTTAGAATATCTTTGTCGTGCAATGATTTCGTCTCATTCGAAGAACAAAAGGTTACAAACCCTAACCCTAGGCTTTGACATAACATGGGTTCCAGGCTTAAAGCCTTTTGTCCTTTCCGCTGCATTATCGCACGTGACTTGGAAATTCACGTGCGATGTATAGTATAGGTATGAATGAATGAAGGATACGTCTGTCTTATAAGGGAGTGAAAGTGGATCTAAAAGTGGATACGGATCATCCAAGCGAAGAGGCTTTTAGTGAATGAAATGAAAGGAAGTATGTGCTTTTTGCGTTATGCTTAACAGCAAGAATCGGACCTTGCAATGAAACTACGTTTTTCCGAAAGCTTAAAAAGGATGGAAAAGAGATGCATTGGGATGCTTCGTTTAGTCTACTGATCAATTCCACTTTGTTGACATTTCTTGACACGTCTTTTTGTATAGTGTATGTCACTTTATTGACATTTTTAGGATGATCAACGTGTATTAGTACCACATAGCTTTATACGCAAAACAACCCTTTTCTATTTCACTTTATAAGTATTAAAATTAGATGAAAATGTTTAGGATTCACAATCAAAATTAAATCAATATAACAAGTTTATATTATAAAATTGAACTTTAAATATGACTTTAATATACTAATGCATAAAAGTATACTTTGGAATCTTAATCTATACAACATATTCGAGGTAGCTACCAGCTTCGCATATATTCTAAGCCTGTAAATAAACCAAGGCTGCAGTATTGCAAGTTGTTTGTTTTCTTTATATTGTTATTTAATATCAAAGCTTCAGTTGAGGCCATAACCCTGCCTAAGCCTAGGAGGGACTTTTCGATATTCTGAGAACTAATATTGTGCACTGAACTGAACTCTCCTGGGAACTTGTATGGCCAATTAGAGGCAAGGCATCTCAGGTACCATGTCACTCGAAACTGAAGGGTCAAAAAGTTACATGGAAGTGGAAGCTGTACGAGTTTCTTCTTGTTTTAAACGCTTGTTCTCGAGGCTGCTTCTGCATGTACGACAATACATCATGCTACATATTGTTTTTTAAGGTCAATGAAGGAACATGTTAGTAGATCTCAGATCTATTTTCCCGACTGCTCCTGTGTGACAAATTGAAGATTTCTTCATACGATTTTGGGTTGCACATGGTCCGGTCTGGCACACTAAAACATTATGTTTTACTTGTCCGAGTATTCAAATCTTTCACTTCTTGTCTCGGACAGGAAAAGTTTGGCACTATATGTTAGCCAGAGAAATTACTTGAGTAATTTAGTATGCTATGTAACTAGTCCCCCAATATTCTAAACCTCAAAGATCAAACAAAGAGACTCATAAGTGTTGAAGATATTTGATTGGATCCGCTTATACAATGTTACAAATACGTATAAGTAGTTTTTGAATCGAAAAGTCCTTCCATCAATCTTTTATTGGAATTAACAATAGACATCCAAATAATTCATTTTTCACATTATAAATAATTTCAATAATAAGGTCATTTTAATTTATTAAACGACCGGATTTATATACTAATGGGACAATATTGTTACTTTTTTAATACGATGAAAAAACAATTTTGATAAGTTGACAATTTTTTTTGATTAAAATTAGTTGCCCAAGAAATAACATTATAAAAACGGTATGATATAGGTTATCACTTTTAATTATTTAAACGAAAGACTAATTTTAAATTTGTTAATATGAAAATTTTATAATCTTAATTTAAACTATAAAAAATTTCTCTATAATAATTTAAACGGGCTAAAGTCAACCTCATTTTAACCTTTTGAATTATGAGTAAAATTAGTACCTATATTAAATCAATAGTTACTTTGAACTTTCAATGTTACATAAGAAACAGAAATCTATTCTAAAACTCTCTTAGATTAAGCTATTAAAATAAACTGTACTTCTTTTAATTTAGTAGACAATAATTGCTATTTATAATTTTAAACTTTTAAGAACATTCTCCACTTCATTAAATGAACCATTAGGTAAACAAAAGTCTAGATTATGTTGAAATCAGAAGATGCTTTCTAAAGTCTTTTATTTAGAATTAACATTGAAGGATCTATAATAAACAAAGAAAAACTGTTTTGTCAACGAAAATGCATCAAGTAGAAGATGAAGTTTATTGGGTCAGGAAGTACATGCATATACTAAACTCATAATCGTACTAATTTTTGAAGTGAATCACACATTAATACAATACTTATAAAACGATATAGAATGCACGAAAAGGGAGGGGGGTTGAATCGTGTATTCCCCTTTTGGAAATTTTTTCAAAAACATTTGTTAAAAATAAAATTCTTTTACTGAATTCCGATAGGTTCTAAGTAATCAAAACTTTTGAAAAC
>JANIJH010551205.1:0-15429 GCA_024520975.1 Erythroxylum areolatum
GTGTTGCTTTTGAAGGGTCCAAATTGGGTAGATTTTGAGTAAATATGATGTTAGGATTGAAGATGAATCCTTTGGATGTTGAGATTCAATGAGATTGGTAGTTGTTTAATGGGTTTGTAGTGGTTTTTGTGATGTTGGAGAAGTGTTTGAGGTATGGGAATGATAGGAGAGGGTTTAGGAACCTTTGAAGAGGGCTTGAGGGCTGAAAATTTTGTGTTTCCCGTGGGTTACACGGTCAGCCCGTGTGAATTCACACGGGTCGTGTAAATCCAGGCGCAGGGCACATTTCACCCGTGGGTTACACGGTCTGTGCACCTGACCGTGTGAATTTCACACGGTCCGTGTAATTTGACACCCTTAACGTCCGAATTTAAATTTTTTGTCTTCATGAAAGTTGTAGCTCTAGATGGCAAATTTCTAATTGTCCAAGAACGAATTCAATCTGACATCTATAGTGAAAGTTATGGCGTTTACGCCAAAGTATGTTCAGTAGGAATCAGAGCATGAACATGTCGGACTCGGTTGGCCATAACTCTTTCTTCCGACCTCCGAATGAGGCGATTCTTAAGGTGTTAGATTCCTAACACATTTTACTACCTCTCCATAAAAATTTGTATCCATTGGATTTAAATTCAGAAAGGTTGACGGAAAGGAAGTGACGGGTAGGTTCGGAGAGCATGATTGGGCCATGAACCCACTTCGATTTCTTAAGCATATCTTGAGCCGTAGGGCTCCGATTGAGGTGGTTCTTGTTTCTAAATGAACTAGAGACTAAGAGCTACCATTATGAAGAAGTCAATTGTGATTTTGTGATTTTGTTGTTTGGGCTCGCCTTTGTGGCTTGAGATGTCACGCAAAGGAGAGATTTCTCTTTTTGAATCCAGGTTAAGGAACTTGGAAATTCGCTTATGTTCTCGTCTACGGTCCGATAGTTGGGCTTCAGAAATGGGGCCCAACAATAGCTCCCACTACATATACTATGTCTAGTCTAGTACAAACTATAGCTTACATTAGGATACTAATTGTAGAAGCGTATGGTACCTTTGACTTATATTCTTCCTCCATTACAATCATAAATGACTGCTCCTTGTACAATTTGAGATGACTCAATCAAGTGTTCCTGGGCTTAACATCATTATGGTGAAATCTACTTAACACCTTCTTAATATACTGCTCCTAAGATAACTTTAACTTTCCAACTGATTTGTCTCTAAAAATTCCATACCAATTTTTATTACCACATGCAAATCCTTCATTTCAAGTATTTCAAAAAACTTCATCTTTAAATTATCAATCTCTTTCATGCTAAAACCTATAATCAACATATCATCTATATACAAAAATAAAATAATATAACTATAATTAAAGTTCTTAAAGTAACAACAGTGGTCTATGTCACTCCTTTTAAACCTATTTTTGCTTATGAAGACGTCAAACATTGTATACCAATGTCGCAAAGTTTGTTTCAACCTATACAAACTCTTATTTAGCTTGCATAATAAATGTTCCTTCTTTGGAATCATGTAGCTATCTGGTTGTTACCTATGAAAAAAAATCCATTTTCATATCTATTTACTCTAAATGCAAATCTTTAGCTACAATAGTACTCAATAAAATTCTAATGGTGCTTAACTTCATAACAAAAGAAATGTTTTTGTGAGTACCCCTTAACCACCCCTCTTGTCTTAAGTCTTATGCTATCATCCTCTACTTTAATTATTTAGACCCATTTTTTGACTAATGCTTTAAGGTAACTTAGTTAATTCCTAGGTGTATTCTTCTCTAAAGAGCTCATCTCCTTATTTATGTCTTGATCCTACTTAACAAAATCACTCACCTACATAGCCTCTTTAAAGGATTCTAGTTTACAAGTGTCAATTAACAAAAAAAGGAGAATACTAATATGGCTCTATGGGTACTATTATAGATCTTATTAATGTCAATTGAGGTGTAACTGGCTCTTTCCTATTATCAATATCATTGGATATTCATGGAACCTTGTTGCAATATCATCCTCTATTATTTCTTACAACTCCACCCTTTAATGATTTTCTCCCACTTCATTATTCTTGTCTTTATAGAAGGTACTCTTATTAAAGTCATGTTACATTGTCTTAATATTTTTCTATTTTCATCAATTTAAAATTGGTACCTAAACTCATCAAAAACATATATAATGACAAATTTTCACGTTCATAGGTTTAAGTTTATCTTTTATATAATTTTTGAAAGAAAAAAATGTTTTTCTTTTGAGAGTCATCATATATATAAGTCATATAGCCAAAAATTCTCACTTCTAAAATATTTACTTCTTTTCATAACCATACCTCTTTTTGAATTTTGAAAACTGACTGTCCTTTATTTATCAAGTATGTTTAATTACTAATTGCATCTAGCTATAACATTTTTGGTAACCCGTATGAAACCTCATGCTCTTCTCATTCAATATTTGATTCATCCTTTTAGCTACCCCATTCTTCCCAACTTTCTAAGAATCATCCTAGTTATTCTAATCCTGATGTTAACACAAAACTTCTCATATTTCCCTCTATTATTAGACCTGAAGAATTCGATCTTGTTCCCTTTCTGATTCTCCACCTCAGCCTTTCACTTCTTAAAATTGGCATAAAATATACCAGTACATTTCTGTTATAGTCATCAATGAAGGTGGCATGGTATCTCGAGCCTCAAAAAGATGTAATGGTTAAAGATGTAGACACATCTGTGTGCACTAGCTCTAACTTCTCTGCCTTCAAACTTTTTCCTATATATGAAGGCTTAATAATTAGACTAGAACTTCTGATTGATAGTTCTAGTCAAAGGTAATTCATAACTAGTGTTACATGAAGTCACAGGGGAATATAAGGGCATGAGTTTAGCCTTATCACCATATTATACCGGTATTATCCAAATGCTAGATTTCTTTGATCATATAGAATTTCAACATATTCGTCAAGGTGAAAATTGGAAGGCAAATGAACTTTCACAGATAGCCACCAAGTTGAAAATGTTAGAAGTCTTAGTCCATAAGCGTATTTTTATACAATGAAGGTAGCATCCACCCATTTATAAGAGAGGGATTTCATTAAAAGTTTTAAATATTGGTAAAGAAGTTACCCACGATTGGAGATTGGAGATCAAGGATGTTTGGAAAATTTTAGTAGAAAGCTACCTTTCAAACTTAATTAACTAGCACTCAATTTTGAGTTAGTTGAAGGAATTTTATTTCTTTAAGGAAATGATGGACCTCTTCTGAGATGCCTTGGGATACCTAAGGCATTAATAGTAATTCCATAAGTTTGTAAAGGGATATATGAAGCACATTATTCTAGAATAAAGATTAGATAACTAATACATCAACATGATATTATTGACCAACCATCTCAAAAGATTGAATATTATATGCTAGAGATTGAAAATAGTGCCATAATTATGGCAGAATTAAGATAATTTCTGCAACAAAGAATGCGTGGAAGTGTAACCTTTGAAGAAAGTTTATCAAATAGATGTAATCAAATTCATTAAGGAATAAATTATTCATCAATTTGGAATTCCTTAATTAATAACAAATAACTATGTTTACGGGCTATGAAGTTAGAGTGCTGAAGATTATAAAGCAAAGTTGTTAAATTCAACTCCATATTATGCTCAAGCTAATGGTCGAGCTAAAGTGAACAAAGTAATTATTGAGATTTTAGGGAAAATGTTAGAAGAAAATCTAAGAGGATGACACAAATTTTTGTGAAAAACTTTGTGGGCATATTGTACATCTAAGTGAGTTGCCACAAGAATTAGCCCATTTTCCTTGACATATGGACATCATGATGTTCTTCCTATGAATGTAGTGGTTTCATCCTTAAGAGTAGCTAAAGAAAAATGCTTTAGGGACTTCTGATTATTCAAAAGAAATGGTAAAGGAATTAGAAGATTTAGATGAAGTGCGACTTTAGGTTTTAAATAATAAGAATATTCAAACATGAAAGGTGGCAAACTTCTATGACAAACGAATTCACAAGTGAGAATTTTGGGAAGAGGAACTAGTGTGGAAGTTGATCTTACCTCCTAAAATAAAAGACAGAGAATGAGGTGAATGGTCATCATATTGGAAACGATCACTTAAAATTTATAGAGTTTTAAGTTGTAACGCTTATTAGTTATCTAGTATGAAAGGTAAACTTTGTAGGCATTTTATTAATAAAAAGTATTTAAAATCTTATATACATACTCTTTATGAAAATAATGGGAAGTAAAGAATGATATCGAATTCTTGAAATAAAATAACTTTTGAAATTTTTTGAAGGGGTGTAGTAGTTTCACAAAAAATTGGTCGCAGTTGTTTCTAGCACAAGAGAAAATAGAAAAATTAAATGTAAAATAACAAATGAACATACGAAATTTGTTAATGTAGTTTGGTATACCTTACCTAAAGCTGAGAGGCCCTCACCTAACGTAGTACTTTCACTAAGGATAATAGTTTTATACAAGACATTACAAAGAAAAATCACTCAACCCTCGATACTATCCCTCATCCTCACAACCCGTGAAACTATTTCCCACCCAATAACATGACTGACTCATGTTAACTCGAATAGAGGATTTTCTAAACCATGTTTAATGATAGCGATATGAAATAAACAACTCAAGTGATTAAAATAACAATAAACATAAATAAAGACACTTGAGAAAGAAACTTCCCTAACAATATAGTTTCATCAATGAAAGAATGATAAGTTGTCCATCAAAGGAATCTATTGTGAAGCTTCAATATCATTATTGGAACATCCCAAGCATAGTAGCTAAAAAGTCACCAACGAAATAGACATCTTTCTAATGAAAACGTTACAAACTATGAAACTACAAAAACACCAAGACTGCTAACACAAAAACCACTATCATCAACAACACAAAACCACTATCATTGATAACCCAAAAAATCCCTCACAATGGACAAAAAATGCAGCTAGCCAATCTGATAAATCATGAACAAAATAAACGTTTCTTCACTAAAACATTGTAAATAATGAAGCTGCAAAATTCATAACTGCTGGAATTTTACGCGTACCACCACCATCCATATTGGATATCATAGCTTGAGCTCTATGTGCCATTGCTATTCCATCTATTGTAGCCACTTTTTAGGTGATAAGTACTTCAACCGATCATCCCTTCACACAAAATCTGCTAGATATAGGTAGTGGTACAGGCAACTATAGATACTAAGTGAAGATCTTTTCTTAAATTTATTCATTCAGATAATGACACCATTAGCGAAGGATTCATTGTTGATAAGTATATATGGCTAGCCCCACCTGATCCAAGTGATGTCACTTAGATATGAATCTAATTGTGTTTTAGAATTCAAAGTGTCCACTCTAAGACAAACTGTATCAGGACCATCCATAGAAAACATAACATGAAAATGGTTCAGCCTAAGTGATGTTATTCTTAGAAACGTTTGCGACAGATAGATCTTTACACAATCAACTCATAAAATATACCTAATTTATCCCAAAATCCCCGTTGCCTAGTCATATAGAACTCCTTTCCAAAAACAACAATTTTCAGTCCAATACACACGTGAAACCCAACCGCATTGCAGCTACCATAATCAATTCAAATTCCAAAAAATTTGCTTCCTCAGATAACCATTAACCCAAAATAGGATATCTATTAAACCCCGTCTTGATTAGGATTTTAACCTTATGAAACTTATCTTGAAGTCCAATTATCAAATAATGTCAAAATTAAATAATAAAATATATAACATATATCTTAACAATCTCTCCTTTTTTGACATTATTTGTCACCTATTTGAAGCTCCTCTTAAAGGAGATAATTGGACATATAAACATCAAATGCACAGACCATAATAGAACTCCCCCTTAATCAACCAACAAGATCCAAGCACAATCAATTATCCAAAATAAAGCAAAGAAAAAACATATGCTCCAACATATGATTTTCCAACATGGTCTTCTCCCCCTTTCGGAAAAAAGATGTCAAAAAGTAAGACTAATAGTCTCGAAGATACCTTGAAATCTCCCCTTGAATTGAATAAGTACAAAAAATAATCATATGTCTCCCCCTTGGGAAAAAAACAATGCCAAAACGAAGAATGCCTTCAATGTGATCAATCTTAGTGAATAAAGAAGCATAAAAATCAACAATAAGTGTAACAAAAGAACCATAAGCACTCCAAGATGACAATTTTCCACCATTTAAAGCACTAGATAACATATCATTACTTACATCAAAGCCAACCGCATACGACTAATTAAATTCAAAAATTCCAAAAATGCATTCAACAAATCATAATCAAACTTCGTCAATCTCTTCCTTATATAAACCATATGAATGCAAAATTCCCAAATTCATACAGCCCATGATATAAAGGGAAACCAAGATAATATTGAGAAACCCAAATCACAGAAAATCTAAATCTTCCTACAGGTCTCCAATCAAGCATCAACATATTCTTGACATAACTCTATAAATCAACTTTTAGAAGCAAAACTTTTAAATCATCAAGGAGAGCCTTATTCTCACATCAAATATACTATTCAACAAGTAAGGAAAAATCCAAATACACATCAATCGCTTAAACCTTAGAAAACCCATAAAAACTCAAAAAGCCTAGATGTTAACTCCTTTGATCCCACCTTTTTTTTTCAAAACAACACCAAAATATACTTAAAAAATGTAAAGCACACAGTCCCTTCACCCCTCAAAGGAATTCAAACCTGAGTTTACTCCTTGTCACATTCACTTTTTCATCAGATGTCTAGTTGGTTTCTCCCTCAGAAGCAACCAGCAAATCCTTTGTCTAACCAGTTTCTTTGACGATAGCAACCAACTGTGAATATGGAGGGTTTCTTGTTTTTCCTTTACTACATCTTTGTACTTATAATTGGCCCTTTCTAACCCAAATATGTTTTGGAAACATACGTTGTTGCTGGAAATTTATTAAAAAGTGTCTAGATTTTTCATTTTGAGTCCTTTAAAATATCATTTGTATCTATTTGTAACATTCTGGACTTATGTGCCTGATAACCCCACAAAAGTGTCATGTAGGTATAAGCCTCTGATTCTTCATTAAGATTTCTCTTTGGATGGATCTGATTGCACCACTTTTCTTCATTAGACTTAGAACATTCACCTTTATAGGTAATGCCTTAAAGGTCTTCTTTATTCTTACCAATTTCCATCAACTTTTTACTTTTAGGTGTCTTCATTTAACATTCTCATTTCTTTTCAGTACTTACCAACTTCAGTTTTATTTACTCAAGATCATTTGTTGTTAATAACAACTTGTTCTCTAAATCTTGAATTATGTTCTTTGTAGAAAAGTTTTCCTTCTTAATCTTTTCATTCTTCTTATATGCTTGCACCCATTTTGCATACATTAATCATAGGCTTTATAAATATCCTCCTTTTATCGTCTAAATTGTTATCATCACTGTCATAATCTGAAATTACACTTTGAGTTGATTCATATATGTTTTTTTCAAAATTTGGAGTTATTTTATCCACAATTTCATCATTAGTTTCTTCCTTATTGGTTACTATTAAGCAAGCAACTGGACTTTTACTATATAAAGTAACTAATACAACACTACTCATAAATTCCTCTTCATTACCATACTCACTTTCGAATTCATTCTCACTCCAAGTGCTCATATCAAACTTCCATTTTCTCTTTTTCAAAGTATTAACACATTTCTCTTACACATGTCCCAAGCCTTTACATTCATGACATTGAATTTTCTTCACTTTTCTTTAACCCTTTTGAGTTTTAGCTTATTTTCTATAGTAGTTGTTCAATGAACTCCCACCTTCTACTTAAAATTGGATCTATCCTTCTTCACTTTCTTTAACCATTTGCTGAAATTTCTTGTAAATAACTCCATATCCTCATTCTCATCGGATTCATCTCCTAAGTCATTCATGACTTTTCCAACCTTAGCTTGCAATGGCAATCCTTTGTTCTTCTCTCGTTGATCTCTCGACAAATTCATCTCAAAGTTGGTAAGAATCTTAATTACTTTATCCAAAGACAATTAAGTGATATCATGGGCTTTTTCGATGGTTGCAATTTTTGGTATAAATCTCGAAGGCAGTGATCTCAATGTCTTCTTAACAAGTTTCAAATTCAAATACTTCTTCCTAAGTTGATGTACTTGGTTTGCTATGTCACGCAGTCTCTCGTAGAAGTCTCCAATAGTTTCTCTTTCATCCATCCTCAATTCTTTAAATCTTACAGCTAACATCTGAATTTTTTAAGCTATTATAGATTTTGATCCCTTATGTATGGTTTGCAAAGTGTCCCACACTTCTTTCGTGGATTCACACACTGATATCAAAGTAAAGAGACCTTCATCAACTGTATTGAAGTTGGTATGTAGGGCTTGATAATTTCCAAGCGCTCTTTCTTATTCATCCCTTGTCCACTCAGATGCATCTTTAAGCACTGCTTCTCCCTTTTCATCATTTGTCATTGGATGTGTCTAGTCATTTAAAGCCAAGTTCCATTTTTTTGTTCCTTATGCCTGAATGAATGCTCTCATCCATGATTTCCACATACGATGATTTGAACCATTTAACAATGATGGCCTAATGATTTATGCCCCTTCTTTTATAGGCATAATTGTAAACAATGAATCTACACCATTTTAACGTACCAAGTTCTGAGTCGGTGACCCCCTCTGATACCAATTGGAAATTTCTGAAGGGATGTAGTAGTATCACAAAACATTCTGATTCGGTCGCAGTTGTTTTTAGCATAAACAAAAATAGAAAAAGTATACGTAAAATAAAAAATCAACACACAAACTTTTTTGACTCAGGTCAGCAGACCTTGCCCATATTTGTGGGGGCCTCACCCAGCTTAATATTTTCACTAACAATAATAGTTTTATATAAAGCTTTATTGAGTTCACTCTCTCAACCCTTAATACTATCCCTTATCCTCACGACCTGTAAAAGTATTTCACACCCAATAACACGACCAACTTGTGTTAACCTCAATAGAGGATTTTTTTAAACAATTTTTAATGATAACAGTGCAAAATAAACAACTCAGGTGATTGAAATAACAATGAACATAAGTAAAGACACTTGAGAAAGAAAGAAACTTCTCTAACAATATAGCTTTTCCAATGAAAGAATGAGAAATTGTCCATCAAAGGAATCTACTATGAAGCTTAAATATTGTTACTACAACATCCCGCAAATAGTTGCTAAAAATTCACCAACGAAGCAAATGTCTTTCCACCAAAAATGTTACAAACTATAAAGCTGAGAAACACCAAGATTGCTGGAAGTTTTTCATATCAACACAGCTACCCAATATGAAAAATATCAACAAAATAAACATTTCTTCACCGAAACATTGCAAACAATGAAGCTGCAAAATCCATGATGCTTGCGAGAATTTTACGCACACCACCACCATCCATATTGGATATCACAGCTTGAGCTCTATGTTCTGTTGCTATTCCATTTGTTGTAGCCACTATTTAGGTGATAAGTACTTCAACTAATCATCCATCCATACAATACTAAGTGAAGGTCGTTTCTTAACACTCATTCATTCAGATAATGACTTCATTAGTGGAAGATTCATTGTAGATGAGTAGATATGGCCAGCCCCACTTGATCCAAGTGATGTCACCTTAGATATGAATCTAACAACCTCTTATGTTTCAGAATTCAAAGTATCTACTCTAAAACAAAATGTATCAGCACCATAAAAGAAATTGAAGCACTAAAATGATTTAGCTCAGGTGACGTTATTCTCAGAAAAGTTTTCCATAGATATATCTTCACGTAATTAGCTCATAAAACATATCCCTATTTACCCTATAAATCCCAACTGCTAAGTCATATAGAACTCTATTCCAAAAATGATAATATTCAGTCTAATACATACATGAAACCCAATCACATTACATTTTCCATAATCAATTAAAATTCTAAAAAAATTGCTTCATTAGATAACCATTATCTCAAAATAGGATATCTATTATATCTCATCTTGATTAGGATTTTAACCTTATCAAACTTACCTTGAAAGTCCAATTATCAAATAATGTGAAAATTAAATAATAAACTATGTGTAACTTAAAAAATTTTGTAAGTTACTTTCAGTTCAAAAAGAAATGATAAGAGTTAGTCTACAATTAAAATAGTAGGAGTCTATTATGTGATAGGATCCTATTTAAACGGAAGGAGCCTGTTAAACAATAAAAAGCTTGTTAAATGACAAGAGCTTACTAAACAAAAAGCTTTGTTGAAAACAATTTAAAATAGAAGGCACCTGTTAAAACTAAAAAGAACCTCTTACAAGTTGAAAACAGAAGGAGCTTATTATAAAAATGAAGGAGCCTCTTACTAAAATAAACACACATATAATATAACATGAAAATTTAAAATTCAAGAGAAGAGAGAGAAGGATGCAGTCGATTTATATTGGTTCATCTTATAACCCAAGCCTATATTCAGTCCACAAGTATCCAACTTGAGTGTTTCACTATAAAATCAAGTAATAATTTGATGAACCTCTCCAAGCTCACAAGTTAATATTTTTCAAAGTTCTTTAAACTTCCACACTAATAGTATTTCACTAGCCTTTATAAGCTCTCAAATAAAAAGGATGTTAGCTCGATATGAGCTTTAATAATCTCTCTCAACAGAATTTCAGTTTCCAACGCATAAGAGAATTTTTACAAATATATCACTTTTAAAAGTTTATATTCTTTTGATGAATTTTGACAATATAGCTTCGCAAGGTTATGTAACGTTTAGTTATACTTATTCACACTTGTATTGGCTCTTCCTTAAATAGGCATTTCCTTCAACTAGTTATTACTTCACTTACATCCTTAGTCAACTAGATCGATTTGAATCTGAAAAATTTTCATATTTATCTTTGCTAAAAATCTTCTAATGATCACGAAGCTAATATGCGACCTTTATAATTAGTAGGATCCTTTCGGATAAACCATTTCTAATAAGGTAAGTTCAAAAAGAAGGTTCTTGTAAGAAAGGAAACATATTTCTTATGATTTTATTTCCTTTTGAGAATTAACCCGTTAATAATAAAAAGAAATAAATCTAAATTGAATTTTGAAATGCCATTATCATCAAAATCGTTAAACATAAACCTTGAGCTAACAATCTCCCCCTTTTTGATGATGGCAAGAAATAATAAATATATTTTTCAACATTCAAATGGATAAGAGATGATTTCGAAAGATACCTTTGACTTTTATATGTTCAGACATTTAGAAGGAGCTTGTCTCTTAAGAAGGAACTTATCGATTTATATATCATAGATTTTCACAAATTCAACAGAAAAATTAATCATATATATAATCGATGTAGCATTGAGAATTGTACATTGAGAAATATATCATCATATATGCAAAAATGCAAAATCTATCCATATGAATTCTTCCCTTTATCATTATCAAAAGTAATAGAGTATAGAATGAAATAGAGGGAAAGTGTAAATAATGCATAAGGCAAAATCATTAGTAAGCAGAAAACAAATAACAATAGAATTATTGAAGAGATTCAAGGATTCTTTTAGGCAAAATCTGCATGTCAAGATTCAGATTTTGCATGTTAGCTATTTGTTTTCGCATCTGCGCTTAATTAGCTTGAATATCCTTGAGCTATTGTTGAAGATTTATACTATTTTCATCTTAAGGAGGGATACGAGTTTACTATTCTAGAGCATGATCTAAGTTTTATGCTACTCTTTCAGATCTCTTGTCTACCTAAACTTTTTTTTGCAATCTACATCTAAATTGATAGGGAATGGAAGGGTGAAACTTAACTGGTGCATACTAATTTAGATTTCCAAAAGTAACTCCATAATGATTGAAAATCTTGATGAGTAACATTCCATAAGGTAGGTAACCACTAGTATTTTTATGACTCCCCTTATCCACCATGAACCTCAAGATCATAGGTGGAAGATTCATTATGTTGGACCCCAAATATTTCATAGAAGTTAAAACTATTTGAAGGAGAAATTTTGGCAAGTAGTTATGAGTAAAGAACGAATGAATGAAGATTTTTGAATAAAAAATGATAGACAAGAGTAAAGTAGTGAATGAGAAATATGGATATGTCCAAGTTTTGCTTTGGTGCTTCTGGTGGACAAAAGATTTTGAAGTGAGAAGAATTAAGGTGAAAGTTAGAAGTAGAATGAAAGCTGAAAGCGAAGTTACATTTGTGTAGTACATTGATGAAAGAGATGTACATATGTGTATGTTTTGTTGTTGGTGTTCATGATTAATCATAGACTATATTTTTTTTCGGGATGCTATTGATTTGAGATGGAGTTGAGAATGAGAAGTAAATGAAGTAGAAAAAGGTGATCTTAGTATGATTTGTGTTAAGGAAAGATTGTGAAACATAGTGGATGGTTGATCTGGAAAATGTTTATGGAGAATGTTTCAGTCCTCTAGGCATAACTTCTTCTCTAGCTATCCAAATGAGATGATTCTTAATTTGGATTAAAATAGAAGCATATGGCTATATTTTCTTGTGAAGACGTTGAATTTAAATTCTGTCTTTAAGAATCTCGAAATTTGTCATGAATTCAAGAATTGGGTATAGTACAGTGGATGAATGTAAATTCATGTTCTGTATTCGAGGGCAATTCTGGATCGATCTAGGCTATATTAGAGAAAGTTTTCTTCTTAGAAATTGTAGGTCTTTCTTTTAGATTTCCAACGATATATAGTATGGAATTTTTGGGGCTTCTAGGCTAAAAGCTATGGTCCTTATAAGGGAAGATGTGCAGGAGAGAAGTTGTATCTTCTACCTTCTTACTTCTTCTGTGATGACGTCATCCGCTTCTGTGTTTCCTTTGTGATGATGTCATCTTCTTCTATGTTTTGCTTTGTCTGAGTTTGCTTCTTCTGCCTTTTTCCTTCTTCTATGATGACGTCATCTCCTTATGAGTTCCTTTGTGATGACGTCATCTTTTTCTATGTTTTGCATCGTCTGTCTTTTGCTTCTTTTGTGTTACTGTTCATGAACTTCTTTTATGTTACTGTTCATGAACTCCTTCTGTGTTACTGTTGATGAACTTCTTCTGTGTTTTGTTCCTTCTAGGTTTTGTATTGTCTGCCATTTGTATCTTCTATCTTTTTGTATCGTCTGCCTTTTGCACCGTCTATCTTTTATATCTTCTGCCTTTTGTATTGTCTACCTTTTTATCTTCTGTGTTTTGCTGATGTGTCTTCTTCTGTGTTTTGCTGACGTGTCTTCTTCTGGGTTTTGTTTTTTTTGGGTTTTACTTCTTCTGTGTTTTGCTGACATGACTTCTTCTGTGTTTTGCTGACATGTCTTCTTCTGTGTTTTGCTGACGTGCCTTCTTTTATGTTTTGCTGACGCGTCTTCTTTTGTGTTTTGCTGGCTTGTCTTCTTCTGGCTTTCAATCCTTGTGGGTTTTACTTCTTCTGTGTTTTCCTATCTTCTGTGTTTTACTTCTTCAGTCTTTTTGCTTTTTCTGCCTTTTTATTACATTATGGTTTATTTTCAACCCTCCAGAAGATAGAATCTGTCTTCAAGGTCTGCATTAAAATTGTATATCTTGAAGTCCTCTTTCTAACCATATAAAGAACATCTTAATCCGATATCTGTAGGGAATGTTATAGCAATTTTCCCACTTCTTCTGTCTTTTTCCTTTCTTCTGCTTTTTCATTTGACTTCATCTATGCCTATCTTCTGTTCCATTTTTTACCCTTCAGAAGATAGAATCTGTCTTTGATGTCTTCATGAAAGTTGTATATCTTGAAGTCTTCTTTAAATCCATATGAATAAAATCTTTATCAGATATTTGTAGGGAAAGTTATAGCAATTTTCCCACTTCTTCTGTCTTTTTCCATTCTTTTGCTTTTTCCTTTGGCTTCGACTAATCCTGTTGTCTAGTCCATTTTGACCATTCGGATGATAATATTCGACCTCAAGGTCTTCTTCAAAATTTTATATCTTAACGTTATCTATGAAATCATCTTATGATGATCTTAATTCAACATCTCTAGTGAAAGTTATGCCATTTGTCTCGAGACAAGTTTAATATAATTGAGGATCACATCTTGTTTGATTCTTTCGACCATAATTTTACTATCCGTCCTCCAAATGAGGTGATTATTGAACTCTTAGATTCCTAACACTTTTGTTTTTACATCTCCATGAAAGGTTATAGATTTTGGTATTTATATGAAAAAGATGTATTAAATCAAGGAAGGGTATTGATTAGAAGATTAGGAATTAGGTATATTACTGAAACATGTTTCAGTGTTTTGATGATTTCTGCATTAGTAGAGCTCCGAATGAAATGATTCTGGTTTCAAGATAAAATAGAGACATAGAGCTACAAATGATATTAAAAAATTTAAATCTAATTGATTGAGCCCAAGTTTATTATATAAATTGGCTACACTTTTACTGTTCTTAATGTACTTTTTGACTCTTAATTTGTGATTTTTGTGCTTTAGTTAGTCCCTTGTATGAACTCACACTTTATACAATTTGACAGTGAAATTGTCACAAATTTACATTAATTTCATCATAATTTTTCCAAGGACAATTGATACTGCAAATTGCTCTTTCATTTGTAGGGGAAAAGAAGAGTCAACAGCATCCGATCCGAGGAGTCAACACGTCGCGACGCATGAAGAAGTTCGCATGCCGCGACGTGCTAAAAGCAACACACCACGGCGAGGATCCAAGAAGTGCATGCCACGGCACCTACAAAGCATCTCGCCGCGACAAGGATCAAGAGGAGCACGCCGCGATGCCAACCACGTAACACGTCACGGCGAGCAATCCCGGAAAGCACGCCGCAGCGTCTAAAAATCATCACGCCGCAGCAAGCAATCCAGGAAAGCACGCCTCGGCGTCTAAAAATCATAACGCCGCGGTGAGCAGACAAATACCCGGACTTCATTTGGAAAGATCTGTCACTGTACCGACTTGACCAGCATCTATCATTTAAAAACCTTGCTATTTTTAGGTCAAAGGGGACGGATATCTTTCGGAGACGCTTGGGAGGCAGCAGAGAGATGATTATCTCTTCCACCATCATTTCCATTTTTATCATCTCCGACCATCACCATCATTTCTACATCACCGTCAGTATCTTCTGCTACCATGGGAGACGTCCAATCTTCACCAGTCGTGAGAGAGTCCGGAGTCATGCGTAACTAAACCACATTTCCTCTTGAAGATGTAGCATCGGCTTGAGTTCACGGGTTCTGAAAAGGGAGTTAATCTTACATCCTCAAGTTTAATTACAGTGTTGTAAATTCTTGAGTTAGGGTTTACTTCTTGTAGTTAAATTAGCTTGGTTATAGTTTAATCAAGTGTTGAACGATGTCTTGTGTTATGGATTGGTTAATGTAGAACTTC
>JANIJH010551252.1:0-15418 GCA_024520975.1 Erythroxylum areolatum
GGTTTCATGTCTGCATTTGAGTCATTCTGATTTATACGTGTAAATTTGTATTTTCGCAGATAAAGACTGTTATTGTACTGGGCCCAATTTGGCTATGATTATATGTATATGAACTGACTTGAGTACTGAAATAGCATTTGATTGAAAAAGTTTACATGTTGCGGGCCCAAATTGTTTACCGACATACGCGCACTCGATTGTTTTCATAAAAATAAAAATGTCATACTAAGTATTTGAATTGTTTTGACTGCTCTAGCATACCACCCTCGCGGGTCACGGGCTCGAATATCACCGTCGATGTCGGGTTCGGGTCTCGCGGGAGTGGGGTGCTACATACTCTCCTCATTTTCCTCTGCTGCCTTCTGTGCTCCACGACTCATGCGTCGTCGTTCCCTGCGCTCTCCTCTATTGCGTCTGGCTGTGGCGTGATTTTAAAATCCTCCTGCGTAACGCTGCGTGAAACGCGGCCACCAAACTCCTTTTTTTTTTTCTTTTTTAATTTCTTTCAGCTGCTTGCATTTGGAATTTTCTTTCTTTCTTTGTCTTCCATTTTTCATCTTTTAATTTTCTTTGTCTCACTCCATTAAGACAAGCAAGAATTGATCTTCGGAAAATGTCTCAAATTGGGTACTTTTGACTTACTTTAATTTCTTTGCTTCTAAATTGTACCTAAAATCAAATATGAATTAAAGTGAATATCTTAAGCATTTTTGTATCATTAATCGCTAAGTGTAAATAATTAAAAATATCAACAATTAAGCACATATCACCCTTCCTCTTTCTTTTTCCCTTCTTGAGTAACCTCAAACTCTCTCTTTAAGACTACTAAAAGATGAATCCTAACTCAAAATTCTATTCTTTTCACCGAAACCCCTCTTTCTCACCTTTCCATTTTCGTATATCACTTCTTCTTTCTCCTAATCCACGTTTTTCTTCTTCTTAAGCACAAGACAACACCTTTCCTTTCCCATTTTACCCTTAATGAAAGAGAAAAGTCCATCTTGCCCTTCTTTTAATGCCTCAGTGTCTTTAACCTTAGGCAACTACTCAAAATACCCCTTTATGCATTTTTACCACCTTTAATTCAACTAACCCATGAAATGAGTTCTACTAACATAGACATAAGAAAAATTTAACTCTCTAAAATTCACCTATCCAAACCTTATAATTATTTAAGTCATGCTTAACAAAAAAGAAAAAAAATTCGGGGGCCAATAGACATAACTTTGACTGTGGATGTCAGAAGAAGGTCATTCAATTATGCTTTCGAAGAGGACTCTGAGTTCTACAACTTCCGTAAAGACTCTGAGAAGAAATTCTATCGTCTAAATGGTCAATATGACTCGATTATATCTTAGGGGATGTCCATTAAATGGACATCGCCTGGCCAACTCCACTCCAAAGACCTAAGAAGGTCGTTAAATGGACATGATGTCCACTTAATGGACATTAAATCCATTTAATGAACTTTGTCAGCCCAAGGATGATTTGCCTTCCCCTGTTTAGCAAAAACTAGGTTTCTTTGAACCCGATACATTATAAATACTTATTTTTAAGACCTAAGGAAGGGTTGGACATTGAAATGAGGCTACAACTTAAAGGGACACCCTAAAGAGGAAAAGAAGGAGGAATGAAGCATTGAAAGCAACCTTCTTTTGTGTTCTCTTTACTCTTTCTTGGATGTTGATTGTCTTTATGTGTATAGATTATGTTACCATGTTTTGGAACTAAACCCCATTTAGGGTGAGGGATGTAGCCTATTTGGGCGATGGGTTTGTGTTTTATGGATTGATTGGTGTTTAATGAAAGTTCTTAGGTTATGTTTATCTTTCTTGCATTTCACTATTGTCTTTATGCTTGATTACTATAGATGCAATCTTAGGAATCATATGATGAACTGAGAGGTGAAGTATGATTTATGCACTAAGAAGATAAACCTATTAGATTTAGAGATAGAAATATCCTAAACTATTGTGATAAATTATGGTTGCTTGTTCTTAATGAATTTGACTAGTTAGATTTCACATTGAGAGATGGTAATCAACTAGTTAGGTGTTCTTATATATCCTGAGAGAGAATATGAGTATAGTTGTGCAATTGTTATTATAACATGTCATTCAATCAATTCCATAATTTATTGATCAATCTTTTAAATTGGTGAACCCTAAAGCCCTAAGTTTAAACAATCAAATTTCCCCTGTTTGTTTAATTCCGGTCTTTGCAATTTATTGTCTAGCCAAATCCAGTCATCTTTTAATTTTATTGTCACTTTCGTTCAAGTAATTAGGATTTAATTCTGTAGTGAGTAACTTAGTCCTTGTGGGAGACGACCTTGGAGCACTCAATTTGTAGGTACTAGAAACGACTCTAAGCACTTGCAGATTATGTCGGTCATCTTGATATTTTGCTCTAACCATTTTTGAAATTTGCTTAACTACCATAGCTGCTCAAGTGTTTGACCTTTAACAATATTTGTAGAACATGTTGAAAAAACTCTGCAACAATTACAAATAGAGCTAGGTAAGAAGTGATAACTCCCTTGAAGCTTAAACTTATTTATAACAAGTTTTAGATATTTTAATAATTTAATTGAAATTAAATTCTAATTTCAATTAAACTTTAATTAGAAGTTCAATTAACTCTAACTAAATACTAATTGGGCCTAAATAAGATTTAATATCTCATATTAGTCTTTATTTATTAAATAGCTCATGTTTAATCATAAAGTTTCTAAAACTTTACAATCAGATCTAACTTGATTAAAATACATTTTTTTCTTTTTTTGTGACCTATTAGGTTCCCAAATATTTTGGTAAAATATATAAATTATAACCCTAATCATATTTGGGCTTAGATAAATATGACTTCTTTAGTTTATCTTTAATTTTTTGATTAAATAATTTAAATCTATAGATCAAGATTGGCTTTTAATAATGCATCATGACCACCTAAATATTTAGAAATGTCAAAGTAGTTTTGGCTAACCTTCTTATCTATGATTTTTCCATATAATTCAATCATTTTATTATACAATATGCCAATTAGACATAGAGCATAAAATTATTGTTTACTCTATTGGAGTCTAATTATATTGGTTCTCCACCATTAGTAATTGATCTAATTAATGAAATTTGAAACTATTTTTAAAGTGTCATTTTACCTTAGCCACGGATTTTTCAAGTCAATACTAATTGAGAATAGTAGAATATTCTCCCTAATCACTTTAAGATAATGAATTCTATATTGATTACTCAACTACCTTTATATAACTTACTAATTAAGCTACCGTTGACTATAATATTTCATAAGTAGTTTCAGAATATAACAATTCTTATATGAGATAACTTTAGAGATCTCAAATCAGAGGATCATTTATTCAATCATCTAATGAGGATTCCTATAGACATATACAAGTAATGTTCCAAATGGAATTATCATATGGGGTCACTTCAATGAACTTAATCTCTAATAAGTACCCATATGTTTGTTTAATTATCTCTATACTTTAGTCTATGAGATCACCTACTTCATTATAAGGAAGAAATATAATATGTGTTAGTCTTTTTATGCCATGTTAACGTCATTTCTGAATAAAAGAATGACTAGAATCAATTTAGGAATAATATATAAATTTAATGTATTTTCGATTCAATAGTAATTGGGAATAAGAGAACAGTCTCCCTAACCACTTTAAGATGATGAATCCTAAATTGATCATCACTCAACTTCCTCCATATAATTTACTAATTAAGCTAGCCTTAACTATAATATTTCATAAGTAGTATCAAAATATAACAATTCCTATATGAGATAACTTTAGAGATCTCAAATTAGAGGATCACTTATACAATCATCGTAATGAGAATTCCTATAGACATATCCAAGTAATTTTCTAAATGGAATTATCATATGGGGTCACTTCAGTAAACTTGTTCTCTAATAAGTACCTATATGTTTGTTTAATTATCTCTATACTTTAGTCTATGAGATCACCTACTTCATATAATATGTATTAGTCTTTTTATGCTCTATTAACATCATATCTCAATAAAATAATGACTAGAATCGATTTAGGAATAATTTATAAATGCAATATGAATCTCATAATTATATTCTCATCATAATTTCATTTGTAATGTATATTTATCCCATAAACTTTATCATATATATATCTAAATATTTACAAGATAAATAATGAATTTAAATTATTTTGTCACTAAAGTATAACTAACTGATTGGCTATAGGGTACAAACCAATAATCTTTCATTTGCACTAAGTCAATCTTTTAAATATTTCATACCAATAATCATGCTACTATTGGGATAGTGGTTTAGTGAAAAATAATATAAGAAACTCTATAGGAAACACATGCTTAAATCTTTCCTATTAATTATCATCATAATTGAGAGAAATTAGTTAAATATATACTTAGATCTTTGATGAGACATTAGCTTGTTTTGCATGCCTAATGGATCTAACATTTTACACTATGTTATTATCTGAATAATGTAAGGAACTATACCAAGTTTATTAATGAATTTGTTGATCTAGTTGATCATTTCAACTAAATGAAAAATGTATTATGGATTTATTAGCAATTAATGTTACATTGGAACCTTTCTACTCTCAAAATAATATTGTTCCGAGTAAAACATAAATTAATTAGGATTTACTTATAAAGTTAATAACTTTATAACCTTGCACTCAAATATCAACTCATACATATAATAATAAATATCTTTAATACTTCACAAGCATAAGATATTTCAAATGATAAATACTTTTAGTACATTATTTATGTGTTTAGACTAAAATAGGTAAACAACTTCTGAATCTATCTTTATAAATCTAATTTCTAGAATTGAGTTGTTACTTTTTTCATATCCAATAAGAGTAGTTTTTGGACAATTATACTTTTAACAATTGGAAATATGAATTTTGTTCTTTATAAGCAGTATATCTCTACAAACTTCCACTAAAGAGTATAACTACACTCCCACTATCTTTCTTGTAGATATGATAAATTCAAAATCATCTCTAAAATAAACTTTTTGAATTCATCATGAAACTGAATCTTTCAACATTGTATAGCCTTTTAACTATGCATCAAATGTATCACCAAAAGCACTAGTTCTAATTGGACATACTGTCATAAGATTTAAAATTTTCAAATTTCATCTTATTTTCACTGCCTTTATTAAGAACCATTGTCCTATAAGTGTTCATTGAACAAACAATTTGTTCAATGGGTCTGTAAGATTATACCTAACCTTTGGATATCTCATATCCTTTCATTATTCAATTTAGTTTTAAACTTATTATACAATATATGCTTTAACTAAGCACCAAATCCCAAAATCATTAACTTTGACCCTTTTAAAGTCTTGACACTTTATATCTAATATGAAAGCTTAGTAATTAATGTAATAGGAACTTTAACTTTCAAAGGTAAGTTATTGTACTTGGCATAGCTATAAAAGAAATAAATATTGCATCATATATTATCTCGTATTGTAGATCCCTCCTTATACAAATCCATACTATTATGAAGTTGTTGAGGTATTCATTAGAGAATCTCATTCCCTATGGATAACTAGAAAATTTAAATCTCATCGAAGTGGTTCAACATTCTTAATGTTTAATTTCTATTTAGATTTAAATAATCTAAACTTAAAAAATTTTAAATCATTATTTCATTTAATACATGTGACTATATTAGACAAATTCATTATTAATCAATTGAAATATAAGTATTATCTTTTTATAAATTGTTATTACATCTAATACATCAAATGTATAAGATTTAACAATTCAATACCATCATCATTCTTTCACTAAAGATTGATTTGATTTTTTTTAACCTAACAAGTTTTTTAGGTTTTATATGATTCATAATCAAAAGGATACACCTATCCTTGCATGTAACAAATAATTCTTATTACGTTAATTTAACTAACATGGCATAAAAGATAGTCACGATTATCTAAATTTGTATTCTTTCCGCTTATATTAAGCATAAGTCTTATTTGATCCAATATATATAAACAATTTGTATAAACTTATATTAACTATTTTGCTCAACAATCTATTTCTTATCATGTCTTGAACCTTATAATAATCTTAAATCTAAATTTAGTATCAAATATTCATAAGTATGAAATAGAAATGCATATTGTAAAACCCCGAACCTTTTCCTGTGATGAATACAAATTATTATGTTCAGTGAATAGTACTTTTCTACTTAAATAGTGACTTTGGGGACCAAATTTTGAAAAATAATTGAAAATGTCCAAAATAGGTATTGGAGTCATAATGATACTGAAACGGATCGAAAATAATTTCGATCAGATGGATTTCAGGAATTTCAAATGTTTAGGGCTTAAAATGCCCATTTTGGAAAATAATGGATACATATGCTTTTAAAACCTATTCAAATTTTTTTTAAAACCATCCAGTCAATACATATCGACCCAAATTAGAGTATTTCATAGTCAATTTTATGGGAAGATGGTTGCATAAAAATTTCAAAATTTAATTCGGTTAGTTGATGAATTAAACTCATTAAGGGTCATTTGGTCTTTTTACATGATGCAAGGGCGTTATGGTCTTTTTACAAGAAGTTGGTAGATTGATGAGTCATAAAAGAGGACCAATTAAAGAGTGCCATGCATAATTCACTAAAGGAGTGGAAAAAGCCAAAAAATAAGACAACTTGCTTCATTCTTTCACCTCCATCGTGTGAGACACAAAAAATAAAAGAGAAAGAAGAGAAACAAGGGTGACTCATGGCCAAGAAGGAGGAGAAGAAGGAAGCTGCCATTTTTATGGGTTTTGATGGACATTTAAAGAGATAAAGGTGCTGAATTTCTAGCATTAATTTCTAGTTTTGTGGATTTTGCATGGAATGGTCTTAATGTAAGATCAATGGTGATTTTGACAGGCAATAAAGTAGATAATAAGTTTGGAAGCATTTAAACTTGAAATCAAGAAAGTAAAACAAATAATAAAGTTGGAGAGAATCTACCATGGCTAAGGTTTTTAGTGTGATATGATCTAAAAGTCAATTTTGGTGGAAGATGATAAGAGAGATAGCCGTATTTAGTGAAATTATGTCTTAAGTTCTCAGTTCACTCGAACCTACTTGAACCTATCCTATTGTTTTGGATATAACTCATCCTATAGACTTCCAAATTGGACAATTCTAACTAGAAATAAAACCTAATACATGGAAATAAAAATATCTATAAGAGACCCTAACCTAATTCTAGCTGAATGATATTAGTATTTTAGATTGAAAATTGTAACCTGATACTACCCCTAGATTGAAGTAGCTTGTGATATTTGGTATATGTTTCATGATTTAGAAGTTAAAGTGACATGATTTTTAATGCTATAGAAACTAGAGACATAGGGGAACAAATGTTTAGAAGATCTCAGAACCTAATGTGAACGTTTGCTATGTGAAAACTATAGAACAAAGGGAGGTATGAACTTTGGACAGGGTTCACGATCGTGACACAAGAGTCACGATCGATTAAACCAAATATATAGTGTTAATTCCTTGTTTCTAAATTGGAAATAAATGCCTAAGCAAAATGTTCTTTTCATAGGTAAAGGCACAAAATGAGTGAGTGTGCTTGACGATAAATTCACAAAATGGTGAGTGTATTTTAATTGTTTCATATAAATAGCTTCTTTGTAAAATAATAGATGGCATGTGATTTTAAATTATGCATTTAATTTTTTGATTATAAGATTGAAAGAAGTTGAAAATTTTGAATGTACATGGCCTAAATGTAGTGTCACGATCAAGACAGGCTCCAAACAGCTCCCATTTGTTTTTGATTTCAAAACTGTATAAATTACTTTACAAAGTGGTTTAAGTTTTATGCCACAAGTTAAAGTACTGAGAAAGATGTTTTCATTTTTAGCCTATGGTACACTGTTAGGCTCATTACATGATATTATACCGGTCAGAGTATTCCAAGTGTGCATGACAGTTATATTTGTCAGTAGTCTAGTCCAGTGAGTCACCCTTTGCATGTATGGAGTATATAAAGTACTAGCCAAAATTGTTATGGGTAAATGATGCATAATCATCTCCGTAACTACCGGTCTATGGTGATTAACCTATTACGGGTAAGTGATGCAGAACCAACTCTGTAACTAGTGGTTAACTAGTCATGGGTAAGCGATATAGAACTAGTTCTGTGACCTTATATTGATGATATAATAAGTTCAGGACAATAAATAATGCCGCCACTTTTTGCTTTAAAAGTAAAATTGAGAATTTTGGTTTTAAGACGCTTATATATTTTATATTGGTATTGTCTTATACTAAATGAAATGAATTTCTTTTAGGGAGGTGTAAATGGTTGCAAATGATTTACAAAGAATTTTATTTACACTCAATAAGCTTGTTTAGCTCACACTCTATTTTCTATTTTTAAATAAAACCTTTCAGATGCACACTCAAGGGCTTTAGTAGTAGGGACTCTACTTCGCAAGTAGTCAACTTCGTCACATGCTATTGTGTAGGCATTGTTCTTGTACATACTTTTGAAAACTATTGTATATCTTTGAACATATTTTGGATTTTACATTTGTGTAAAGAATGGATGTGTATAAAGGTTTTTAAATGAAATGCATGGTTTTGTTTTAGCTTTTCAAAGTTTATTGATCTAACTATTTGAGGTTATGTGTGAGTGGATTTGAAGTCTACAATTTGTAGTTGAGAAATTGATGTGATAATATAAGTGTTTTAAACTTTTACAAGGACTTTGAAATTTTTGGGAGGTTAAAATACAATCGTTGTGTTGCCGAAATTTTTAATAAATTAAAAAAGACTCCAATGTTTACATTTCTTATTTTTTAGTTGAAGTTTTTCCATAATAAAAGCAATAGACTTAGCTTCATGGGAACTTTCTAGCTGATTCAGATATCGACTAGAGGGCCATCGTAGAGTGCCGTGTAAGTCGCCTATTCATTTTAGGATAAGGGCCTGTCATATATAATCTCTATCATATTTTGTATAGGTAAGAAAAAGGCATGCAATTATTTTCTTCTTATGAAAACTATTATCATACTATAGCGAAACCTTTAATTGATATTCCTGCTTATGCTTATAGTAGGTTAAATTGACTGGAATAATTCCATTAAGATACTATACCTTTCATCTCTACTCCATACAACCACTTACATCTTGCCATTGTCATGTTGGCACACACCTTACATGTTATCATCAAAGTTTATGAGAAATTAATCATCTCAAAATTCCATGACATTTTGACATCTATATAATTTTTACATATCTTTAAAACTTTATCCCTAAATTGTTAATAGGGATTAATAGTAAAATTTCATAATGAACATACAACTTTTCTATCTGACTTAGAGAACTCTTTTTAAACTTAATCTACATCCAACAAATTTAGTTCATTATCAACTTAGTATCAACTATACTAAGCAAAGATAATTTTTACTCATAATAAAATATAAATGTAAAAAAAGCAAGTATTGATTATATGCCATGACTACTAAATAATATTAGGACTTTAATCATACATTTTCTTACACCCTCTATGTTATTGGAAATAAGAACCCTCACTACTATTCGAAAAGATTATTCTAATCTTTCTACTGGGCTAGGTTCGCATTTAAATTTAATTAATCTAAGGTTTGCTCAACAAACACTATAAGAAAAAGGAGGTTTACTAACGGAAATTACCGATGGCAAATATTAACAAACTGTCGGTAATTAAAATTACCAGCAGTTTTCACTAACTAAAAAATGTGACGTGAAATAGGCTGTCGGTAAGTTTGTCGATGGAAATTCTTATACATTGGTAAAAAGACCGACGGAAAGTGTTTTCTGTCGGTATATTTACCGATTGGAAAAAATTGATACCATCGGTAAATATATAGACGGTTATGTCAATCTGTTGGTGAATCTACTGTAAAAATGTAAAAATGTTCCGATGGTTTATCAACAACTGTTGGTAAGTAGAAGTAAGTATACTGACATAAAATTAAAATTCTGTCGGTGAGTCTAAAGTGAATATATGCATTTTTTCCGAAGATTTCTTTACCATTTGTAGGTAAATATAATTCAATTTACCAATGGAAACTAAAATTCCATTGGTAAGTACCATAAATAAGTCATGATTGTGATGAATCAAAATATTTTCAAAAGTCACAATCGTGACTCATCACAATCGTGAATTATTTATGATACTTGCTGATGGAAACTAAAATTCCATCGGTAAGTACCACAAATATCATGATCGTGACCCGCAGGGTTTTTCCAAACCTAAACATGTTTGACTCTTTTGACCATAACTTTGTCATCCGACCTTCAAATGACTTGATTTTTGAAGAATAAGATTCCAAACACATTTCTCTATCTCTCTATAAAAATTGGTAGCTTTTGGTGTTGATTTGAAAAAGATTGATGGAAAGAAAATGAGGGTATTGGTTGGAAGAGTATGAATTGGTTATGAACACACTTTGGATTTTTAATCATTTCTTGATCTATAGAGCTTCGAATGAGATGGTTTTTATTTCAAAATAAACTAGAGACATGGAGCTACGATTTTACTAAAGAAGCCTTTCTGAATTTTTACTATATGACTAGTGTGGGCTTCGGAATCAGGGCCCAATACTTTTGGTATCAGAGCAAGAAGATGAACTAATGTTGGTTAAGGAGATTTCATTGAAATAACCCTACAGGGTGATACCAACAAGTTTTATGACCCCAGATTTGGACTGCGAAAACAAGGTCCAACATGTATTTTCTTCATTGATAATAAAAACATTAAATTGTATGACCAAGTGACTACAACAATCCTATTGTCCTAGTGAGCACAGATGGTCTGAGTAGTTAGCCCTCCCCTTCAACTGCTCCATGTTATTTTGGATCTTAGTCATGTACTTCATTGTCTGTTGCAACTGATTTGTCAATGTCTGCACTGTGCTCTCAAGCTGATGGATATGTTCCATTGTCGGCCGTCTAGTTGATGGTACTGTACTAGACATCCATGAGTGCAAATAACATGTATTCGCGAATGAGCCTAGCCTGAAGATCCTTCCATGACTGTCCCCACCACCCACTACATCAAAATATGCTTGACTTTCATTAACAGCTGTTCTCCCTGAGACTGTCGCTAAATTGTTTCTTGTATTTGGTCATATTGGGAGGCAATATTTATATTAGTAAATGATAATTATTAAGAATGAATATTAAAGCATAAATTTCACAAACATTCAATTATCTACATCAGCTGTTAACGAATGTCAACCGTCATGCTTCTTAGTGTGAGCATGCAAAAACACCTGACGAGGTGTAGGCCTTATACCTATAGACTTTTCTGCATAAAAATAAAATATTCTAAGTTAAACTAGAATTTACAAAAATTTCGGCAGAGTCTCCTCTATTTTTATGATATTACCCCCCTGTTGAACAAAGAAAATAACTCAACACAACCATAAATGGCACCAGACATTTATACCATGATCATTATCTACAATACAAATATTTTCATTCCAACATTTACACTTCAATTTAAATTGGAATACAATAAAGTAAAAAGTTAGAACATAAGTGTAATATTTAGATACTTACAAGTCTCTTTGCATGCTTGTGGTGGGTAATTGATCCTTCCGTATAAACGGGAAGACTATAAAGAGGCAATAGTTTGCTTCTACAGAGGGTAAACAACCTATAAAAAATGGTGCAGATAATAATGAATTTGGTGATCCAACATATGAGGGTGGCAAAGAAGAATTTAGTGACTTTGATGATTTTAGTTCATTTGATTATAGGATATATATGATGAGATAGTTATGGAAGATAGGTGGTTGGTGAAGAGGTTACAAAAGAAAACTATGTTTTTTTTATGGTAGTGCATAAGATGTGCTAACAAATAATATTCTAGAATTGTAAATAGATTCAAGATATGAAGATTATGATGAGCTTAAGATTATAGATGATAGTTCAAATAAAAAAGGGAGAAAAAGGCGAATACATAATGATATGATGAGGCGAATTGATTTAAAGATTAGTATGCTATTTGATCAGTTAATACATAACCCTTCCATGTTGTTAAGAAGGGTTATTATTATGATTATATGAAGAATGAGAAATAAAAAAGGGTTATGAGTGGAGAATACATGTTTACTCAATATAACATGGAACTACATTTCAAATCAAGACATTTCGTTCCAGCCATGAGTGTGGTCGAGAATACCAAATGGAAAATGTAAGATGTTTTAGATTGTAAGAAAATACTTCCCAATTTCTCAGAAAAGAAAATACCACCCATATTTTAGAGACTGCCTTATATGAGATATTATTTAGCTTAAAAGTACACTTTAAAGGAACTTTAATATTAATATTACATACAAGAAGACATATACTGCAAAGAACTTTGCATTAGAGTTATTAATGAGAGAAAAAGGGAACCTCATTGAGAAATTGAAGAGCTATAGATTAACTATATTAAAGTAAAACCAATTGAACTTAAATTAGGTAGATAATAATTTTATCAATCATATCTCATATAACTCTTCGATTTATAAAGTGACAACTCTTACCAAAACATATCTTATATGTTATTCCTAACCTTA
Source organism: Erythroxylum areolatum (assembly GCA_024520975.1). Classification (NCBI taxonomy): domain Eukaryota; kingdom Viridiplantae; phylum Streptophyta; class Magnoliopsida; order Malpighiales; family Erythroxylaceae; genus Erythroxylum; species Erythroxylum areolatum. The sequence goes on from JANIJH010551252.1 coordinate 12,626, forward strand.
TCTATAAATTTGAGTGATCATGAGTTTGCTCTTCTAAATCACACCAATTTATTTAACTAAGATCCACTATTATAAAACTAAATATATTCAGGTTAAAGTAACCTTGAGTTACCTAATAGCCAAATAGTAAACAGAACTCTAATTCATTCTTATGATAATTGAAGGCAACAATTATATTTTCAACAAGTACTTAATATTTTAATGAGAGATTTAATTTTATCCTCTCCTTAAATACAAAATTGGATATAAAATGTCATACATGTAAAACATATAATTTAATATGCATTCAACTCCTTAGATAATTAAATTGGAAACTATTTTCAATTATCTAGACCCTTTTAAAAACTTCAATTGAAAACAAATTTCAATAAACTACACTTCTTACTTATTATAATTTAAGAAACTCTTTTTTAATTTTATAAATAGAACATTTTAATTCAATATGAAAATTATTTCTAATCTAAAAAGAAATTACTTTTCCTTAATTTGAATTTTTTTCTAATATTAAAGGAACCTACTATCAAAATTAAATAAAACACGTTAAATTTAATTAATAAAGTCATTTATATTATTTATGTAGACATTAATTTCTTAATTAATTAGAAAACTATTTTCAAATATTAAAGAGAGCACATTTCTTAATTAATAAACAAAAATATTTTTAAATTTAATTAAGAAAACACCTTTTCTTATAAATCAAGAAACTTATTATTCATAAATAAGAAACTATTTCTGAATAAATAGAACAATAATTCTCTAATTAAATAAAATCATAAATTTAATTATCTTAATCAAATTGAAATAAATAAATTTAATTAAAAACACATTTCTTAATTATTTATGAAAACACTTTTCTCAATTTTGGCTAGTTTAATTAATTAATTAATTTCATTCTTATTGAAATGATTAATTATAATTCTGGATTATCCTATTCCAACCGTAGAATATCCTGTCCCAATTGCCAAACAACAATTGTTCTAACTTTTGGATAGTATTATCCATGCATGTTGCCAAACATCTTGCTTCATCAAGATAAGAAGTCGTAGTTTCCTTAAGATGAAACCCTAGATGCCACCCATAACTTGCCACCAGCACGACTGTGTCACCAGTAGTCATTGTCGTCCATGTGCAATCGTCTTCTTGCCAGGCCTCCAAGTCACTCCAGCAACATCCCATGCATCTAAAATCACCTCCGCAGCAGGCAGTATTTCATGATTCAATAACCACTTCAATCTGCAAGAGAATCAGTTATGACCGTCATCTTCTTCCACCTACCAGGCTATGCTACCTGCTTCTTCAAGGTTAGCGACGACCTTCTCAAGTTGTAGCTCACAAGCTCCCATCCCCAGTGCAGCCAACTACCGCCTGGTTAGAAATCGGATAACCCCAAGGCCCATAAATTTATTGCAATAGAACAAACATCTAATACACTAAACCAACACATTAAGTACCATGATTCCATAAACCGACACTGAGCTCTGAGGTTTAACAGTTTATTCTAGGTTTTCCATTCGTATAGATGGTTGACAGATAAATAGTTAAATATGTTTTAAATCTATTGTTTAACTCTTTAACAATTTTTAATTATATTTATAATTCAATTCCATATTGAATAATGTAAAAATTTTCATTATGAACTTTTTAGATTCAAACAAACCTAATTTATTTTTAGAATTTTAGGGTTTGTGATTTTTAATTCCAAAATTCAAAATCAATAACAATCAAATAATTTTAATCGTATTATAGAATTAAGATAGCTCTAATATATTCTCAGAAAATCTAGGTCGTTCTTGTGCGCAAAAAATAATTATGAAACTTTTTCATTTAATTTTCTAAAGGCCAAGACCACTTAAATTCTATAACGTAACACATAAAACATAATAAAGCATGTATCGTAATTCGTACTTTATTCTAAAACTTGATCATTTTCTTATTGTTTCTTTTTAATTGTTTTTGAAACTGACTCATCTTAACTACTGTAGCCACACAAATATCTAGTCTTTAGCGGTATTTACAGAACATGTTTAAATAACTCTATAATTATTACAGAGAGTGTAAGGCAAGAAGTTGGAGTGGAAGGTGGAGTTCCCTAACAAGGAGTTGGATACGAAGAAATTGGACAAAGCAAGAAGCTAGTTTACTTTGCTATCAACCCAACTTACCCATTTTCATCCCTAATGCAAGCTAGCTCCCTTATAGCTAACCCTATCTATATATGTTGGACCCCGATTTTTGAGTGAAAATTTGAAATATAAAAATTATGAAATAAGTATGGCTGTATACAAATTTTGTAATAGATGTGTTTATATTTTAAGAAATTGATAAGAAAAAGAATGGAAAGATTTTGATGACTTTGAGAATTAGATATGTATGGGTTATAAAAGTTAAAGTGAATTAGTTTATTGCAAATTAAGTTTAAAATCAAGAAATAAAGAGAAAAAGTGTGAAAATGTTAAGAATTAAGAAAGTTGACTTTTGGTGATAAAAAGTTGACTTGAGAGTTGACTTTTTGTTTGAGGCAAAATTGGAGAAAATGGTTTTCCTAAAACTTGTAGCTTATGTTAAGAGCTTTCTGTCGCCATAAAGTTTGATATTTTTCGATATCGGGAGTAAAAATTATGATCAGTCAAAGTTTGTTTTGTAAAAATGACCATAAGTGTACATTTGCGTGTACTCGGCTTTGAGGCTACTCGTCGTACGGATTTAGTCTGAACTAGAGTAAGTGGTCTTCATGAAAGTTGTAGCTTGTCTGTCAATCTTTCCGACGCTATAAAGTATGCAATTTTTGGATGT
>JANIJH010551320.1:0-15410 GCA_024520975.1 Erythroxylum areolatum
CTATAACGGTGGATAATGCAAGTTCAAATGATGTAGCTATTCAATACTTGAGAAAAAGAATTAATAGTTGGAAAGGTGGCGTATTGAAAGGTGAGTTCATACAAATAAGATGTGCTGCACACATCTTAGGTTTAATTGTGAAAGAGGGGCTGTCAGAATTGGGTGATTCAATCATTAGGATTCACAATGCAGTGAAATATGTTCGGTCTTCTCCTGCTAGATTGGCAAAGTTCAAGTCTTGTATAGAAAAAGAGAAAATACACAGCAAGAGTATTGTTTGTCTAGATGTTGAAACAAGATGGAATTCTACTTATTTAATGTTAGAGTCAGCTCCGAAATTTTAGAAAGCATTTGATTTATGGGAGAGTCAAGATTCTAATTATGTTGAAGACCTTTCTGAAAAGAAGAATAGTAGATGTGAGAATACAAATAATAAAGGTGTTCCTAGTGAAAGTGATTGGGAGTACGCACGTAACTTGCTGCCTTTTCTTTTTATCTTTTATGATGCTACTTTAAAATTGTCTGGCTCTCATTATGTAACTATAATGAGTACATGAAAGAAATATTTGGCATTGGGATGGTTATTTCAAAGAGATGTGGACTTGGTGATTTTAGTGCAAGAGCTATAAGGATGAAGAAGAAGCATGATAAGTATTAGAGAGATGTTAATATCAACTGCATGTTGTTTATTGCTGTCATTCTCGATCCACGCTACAAATTGAAGTATGTGAACTTTGTGATTGGTAAAGCATACGATGATGTCAAATACGAGCAGCTGTGTGAGAAAGTAAAAATCACTTTAGATTTGATGTTTGACTTCTGCTGATCCTCCATGTCTTTTCCTATTGCACAATTAAGTGTCCAATCTCAAGCTTCAAGTGATATGGAAGTTGATAACGTCAAGGATGTTGCAACATTTTTGGATAATATTTTTGATGAGCAGGAGGCTAGTCAAGCAAGTGGGGAAACCAAAAGTGAGCTAGATAAATATTTAGCTAACGATTGTGAACCCAAAGACAAGACTTTCAATGTCTTGAGTCGGTGGAAACTAAATTCTGCTAAGTATCTAGTACTTACTTCAATGGCTTGAGATGTTTTAGCTATGCCTATATCCATTGTTGCATCTAAGTCGGCTTTTAGTACAGGAGGTTGAGTGCCTGATCCATTTTGTAGCTCTCTTACTCCAAAGATGGTAGAGGCTCTTGTTTGTGGACAAGATTGGTTGAGAAAATCACAAGCTCCTTTTTACATGGAAGAGAGACTTGAAGAACTTGAGCAAATTGAATCAGGTAATCTAATTTACATTACCTTGTTTTAATATACAAATAAATAAAAAATTCTTTTTTCAATTAAAAAAGAAATAACGAGTCTAGCTCTTTTTATTCTTTATTTTCTACAGATTTGGTTTCAAGTATAATAGTGTATCATCCTACCATCCTATTTGAAGAATAATTTTTTAATAATTTATCTATTTTTTATAATATGAATCTTTTATAAGACATTGTTTAGCTTATTTTTACTTTGCTTGAGTTTAACATATTAGATTAATCTGTGATAGATTTTATATGTATACTTTTATGAATAATTTGTATTTGTTTTCATCAATTATTTTTATAATTTTTTGTCATATATATTGTTATGAATAGGTTATGGTTACCCTGAGAATCGAACCTGAAAATATGTTAACCGATCCTATAGGTTCAGGTTCATGAAATTGCCGAATTTGACACTAAAGTTCAGGTTCAGGTTATTTATAGACCGGTCAGGTTAACCTACCATGAACACTCTTAGCAGGAATTAATGTGAATAAATATATTTGAGGTTTATTGGTAAAGAAGATTAAAAGCTTCCACTTTCAAAAGATTACTAAACAAAACGACTAAAAATTTGTATAACTTGCTGTATACTTTCAAATTATAATGTGCGGCCCCTGAAAAAAATGTAAAAATACTAAAATATTTATTAAAAAAAACTCTCCAGCAATAAGTCATGTTTGTGTACATACGAGGTTCTACGCGATGAGTCCAGAAGAGGGAATGTGGGGACGCTATGATAAAGGAGGGCGCAGGATTGCTGTTGTGCATAAAGTGGACTACAAGGCTGCTATTAAAGATGAGTTCGATGCATGGCCCCCAGACCCTATCAATCGCTGCTACAGACAGTCCAACGTTGCTGGTGTGATCAATCCAGCAAAGCTCCGACAAATGCTCCTGAACACGCGAGATGCTTTTGGTGGTATACTATATTACGTGTACTTTTGTGTTATAACGATGAAAGTGAGTAAAAGATCTTGTCGCATGCAATAAGTGACTCTTACCCTATTTTTCTTTAACTCTCTTTGTTGCTAACCTTCCTCTAATGTTAAACTTATTCTTCCTAACAAAATTGAAAATCTTGTGACAATGGTAGCGGGAGGCGACTTAGTAGATACAAGACCTGCTCTGCACCTTCAACACCCATCTTTCTAAGTTTATTTCTTCTTTTCATCTTTCATTTTCATTCAACGTTCATCTTTCCAAGTTTATTTCTTCTTTTCATCTTTCATTTTCGTTCATTTAAATGTATGAGATTAGGATGGATTGTATGACATTGGATTTGAGATTGATTATGATGTTTTAACTTTTCTTTAGAAATTTTGACTTGATTTAATGTTACTCTAGTTATTTTTATATTAATCTCGTTGCGTGTTGTGATTGATTGCTATAACTTCATGCTTCGGTAATAAATCGAGAAGGTGGACTAAATACAAAATGATTGGGTTAGATTAATAAGAGTTAAGCGATCCAATATATTACGTAATTAATCAAATCAGTTTTTATATGGAGAAAGATAACGTGTGAGACCCGATTGTTTATTAAAAAGCTTAAGAACTAAGGTTAGGGCTATTAGTAATTGAGAGATTACATGTTCAGTACTAAACCTAATTAGGGATTATTATTTAGGGCTTGTCAGTATAACTCGAAAGAGAGTAATTCTCTCTTTGATGGTGATACCTCATTAACATATAAATGACTATGTTAATATTGATGATAGAAAAAATTTGTTCCCTTATAATTTGGTAATTCTTCTTGTGTAATTTTCCATTTTAAGTTGGTGGTGCTTAATTTGATTTCGTTCGTGTTAATTTTGCAATTCAAATTTCTACCAGTCCATCTTCACATGTTTAATCTTCTGTTTAGTTTTTAATTTTCATTTTATTAATTTTTTAAGTCTTAGATAACTTAGAATTAGACTAGTTCACAATTCCTCATGGGATCGACATCTCACATACTACAATTTATGACCTATGCGCTTGCGGTATTTTGAGGGCTTATAAATTATAAAACTTGCCCAACACAACATTTATCAAGTTTTTGGCGCCATTGTCGAAGAGGTGGTAGGATTAGTTTAATTCTTTTAGTCTAAAGATTTATTACCCTTTCTTATGACTGTGGTACCCAATCACACGAAATTTAAAAAAAAAAGGAAAGAAAGAAGAGAAGGAATTTTAGGCGTAAAGTAAAGGACACATTGATTTGGACATTACAAGGCAACTATGAGGAGTCCAAAAAGTTAATTGATGGAGGAAATATATTATAGGTAGCAAAGGATCCTTGTGGACTTCAATGAGGCATAATTTTATCGAAGAAGTCATCATCCTTATTTAAACGCGTACAATTTGGGGTAGCAGAACCACCCAGATGTCTGTTGGTCTACAGACTCACATGGGATATCAAGAACTATTGAAATTTTATCAAGATAAGTCCAATTTATGGGATTCTAAATTGGACAAGATCAAGAATAAGCTCAAGAACTTAGAAGAGGACTAGAAGAGATTGGAAGAGAAGTTTGAGCAAATAACAATAGACCATGCCTCTTCTATTCACAACTTAGAGATTCAAATGATAGAACTTTCCCGTGAATTTTGTAACAGAAGTGTGAAAAACTTTCTGAGCAACATAGAAGTACATCCAAGAGAGTAGTGCAAGGTTATCACACTTAGGAGTGAGGAAGAGCTAAAAGCACCAATGAAAAAACAAGTTGAATCCCACCTTGTATAAGACCAAAAGAATCAGAAAGAAGATGAAGAAAAAAAATGAGGACCCTCCATACATTCCTCTTCACCCTCATTCAGGAAAATCGATGTGGTCAAATCTTTAAAGGAGAAAGAAGAAGAAGAACAAATAACAACGGACATAGAGCTTGAAGCAGATGTGAAAGTCTTTGTTCATAAAGTGGAAGTGGAAGAAGATGTAGTGGTGATTGAGGAAGAATATGAACAACTCACCTCTTATAGACAAGCTATTGGATTCAGTAGAAGATTTAAGGAATTTTGTTATTTCCTATTTTATTGACAGTTTGTTAGTAAAAATGACATTATTGAACTTAATTGGTTTTTTTTAATTTTATCAATATTGTCCTTTTGATTTTCTTACAATTTGTAGCTTATTTATAGGTTACAAAGCTAAAATTGGGCAACATGAGTGGAAGCAAGCCACTTATAATTGATCCTAGCTGAGTTTTAAAGGATGTAAGGTCAAGCTAATGACCATAAATTAGCATGTTTAGTAGTTATATTTAAATTGTGGTGTACTTAGATTTGTTTTCAATTCCATAATGAGTTGGAATAGGTTGGATCACTAATTCTCTTACTTTCTTGAATCATTTATAAAATAGGAAAACACTCTCAGTGTTAAGCGGATTTGGTCTCAACACTATTGCCATCACCACCTTAATTGACATGATAAGTTATATGTTCTTAACCCTTATCTTTTCATTTTTGTCTTTATCTTATCATTATGTTTCCATATTATTTCATTTTTACTCCCACCTTATGTGTTGTTGTTTGTTCTTCACACATTAAGGACAATGTGTTATCCAAGTGTGAGGAGGATTGTGTGCATATATGCTTTTATTTTAAATGTGAATTTTGTATATTGTATGTTAGTTTGCCATTGTTTAAGGTTGCATGATGTGATTCGTGTGAATGTGTCAATGGCTAGAACTTAACGAAATCGATTTATCTTTGAACATAGTCTTTTAGGTTGCTAAGATTTATTAGCTTGTAGAATTAGTGTTCTAGGTTGTTTCGGTTAAATATGCAAGTTAATTAGGATATGATATTAGTTCATTCACCCTAGGAATTTTTCACATTCATTTATAATTTTAGGCTAATCAAATAAATAGCATCGTTAGTATCTTTCTATTAGAATTACTAGGTAAAAGAAGTGAAGTAGGCAATAATAAAAATAAAAAAGAGAGTTTAATCTTAATTAAATAACTATTCTACTGACCTCAGGTATAAATAAAGCTGGTAGTTAGTTGAGAATGTGATATAGCTGAGTAACATGGGGAAGTTCATCACAAATGTTTGCCTTCACTTCTAAAAGCTATAATACATTCCAACCAAGTTGCTTAATAAAAACATGACATAGTTTAGTAACAGAATCGACATTCATCACAAATGTTTGCCTTCATGTAAAAAGGCTAGGTTTATGTGAATCAAAATCAACAAAATTAGTATTTTGTCAAATAAGCCTACCGATCCTTATGAATAGCTTGAATTTTTATGAAAACCTTATTAGGGATAGTTACAATTTTTGATTGGCTAAATAATTATCAATGTATGAGTGATATGAGTAAATGAATGTGACATTAAGTCTTGATTAGTATGTATATTTAGTCTGAAATACTTAGACACAAATTTCACAAGTTAATAAGTTGAACAACTTAAGGGATCGTGTTTGTAGTTAAATTTGTTTCGTAAAGTTTAATGTCTTTGTCTCATTATTGCACTATGTGTGTTTTGTTGTTAATTATGTTTTGTGTGTGTTTTTTTCTTATTTTGTCTTTGCTTGAGGACAAAAAAAAGTTTAAGTGTGGGAATATTGATAACAATAGGTTGCATAATATTTTAGTAGGTAGTTTAGTATGCGTTTAGTTGTTAAATTGAAAATTTAGTGCAAGTTTAACTTAAGATTGTGTAGTTTAGTTAGACATTTGTGTTTTAAGTGTTTTATGGGTTAGAGTATGCCATTAAGCTTAAATTTTGTGTATATGAGGTGCCTTGACGTATTTGTTAGTGTTTTAAATCAAATATCAAAGAATGTAGGAGAATCGGACGAAGTTTAGAACCCATCCCAGGCCCACAATCGTGGCCTATAGATCACGATCGTGACAAAAGCCTAATGGGTCTGCCATGATCATGGCTTCCTCTGCATCGATCGTGACAGAGAGCAAAATTTTGGGCCATAATCATGGCCGCGATAGAAGACGTGAACAACCTTCCAGATTTAAGTTTTCGAGGCACTTTTCAGAGTTTTTGGGCATGGGAAAACCCTAAGGTTTACCCTAAATGGAAAATACTATATAAAGAAAGAGAAATGACCTAGAAAGCATCTCCATTCTCTACCACTTTTGGAAAACTCCAAGAAGAAGAAGAAGAGAGAGAGAGAGAGAGGGAAGAGCAAGGAAGAAGACCTGTTCTGCAACTTTAACCTCCATCTTTCCAAGTTTATTTCTTATAACTTCATGCTTCTATAAAAAATCGAGAGGGTGAATCAAATGTAAAATGATTGGGTTGGATTAATGAGAGTTAAGCGATCCAATAGACCATGTAATTAATCAAATCGGTTTTTATACAGAGAGAGATCTCGTATGAGACCCAATTGTTTCTTAGAAAGCCTAAGAACTAATTAGCGTTAGGATTGTTTATAATTGAGATAATATATGTTCAGTACTAAACCTAATTAGGGATTATTATTTAGGACTTATGATTATAACTCGAGAGAGAGTAATCCTCCCTTCGATAATCTAGAATTGACAACTCATTAACATAAAAATGACTAGGTTAGCATTGATGATAGAAAAAAATCTCCTTTCTCATAATTTGGTAATTCTTCTTGTGTAATTTTCCATTGTTAAGTTGGTGGTGCTTAATATGATTTTGTTCATGTTAATTTTGCAATTCAAGTTTCTATCAATCCATCTTCACGTGTTTACTCTTTTGTTTAGTTTTTATTTTTCATTTTATTAATTTTTTAAGCCTTAGATTACTTAGGATTATATTAGTTCACAACTCCTAGTGGAATCGACACCTCACGTACTACAATTCACAACCTATACGCTTATAGAATTTTAAAGGCTTATAAATTGTAAAATTTTCCTAACACAACATTCAACAGAGGCCAAGCCATGTTTACTCAGAAATGGAAACCTAGGATGACCTTTAATAGGGAATGTGTAGAATTTTTCCTGTGTGGGTGCATTTTCATAATTTGTCGCTAGAACTTTGGATAATTGAAGGTTGGGTATGTAAAATTATATGTGGAGGTTGACAGAAATGATATGCTACCCAGTCTTCTACCAATTCTCAAGTTGGGTGAAACACTGAAGCTTGTGAAATTTGAAGTTAAGGTGACATATCCTTAGAAACCTTATAATTCAACCAAGAAATGGGTCCCTATATGAAAACTTTTTCAAATTAGATGGCAAGATGAGTTATTGGGGGTTAAATCTTCTCCAGTGAATAATGATGAGGTTACGTATGTACAAGTTGATGCTAATGAGAATTCGGGTAACTCAATTTTAGATACTCCAGATACTGAAGGTGGGAAGCCCAATATAGGATCTGGGCACAGCTCTCAGCTACAAGAACCTGATAACTAGGAAGATGTAACTACTACACAAGAATCATAATTAGTGGAAGAAGAGATAGAAGATGAACTTGGTCTACTAGAAAATGATCTAACAAGCAACTTGCTGCTGATACAACCAAAGTTTGATAGAATTGTTGAGATAGCATAAAGGTTTCATGAGAGTTCTCCTAACCCCAAAAAAAGATCAGCTAGAAGGAAAACCAAAAAAAAGGGGTATTTCCCTTAAATGATCATTCTAATATGGAACACAAGAGGGTTAAATGACCATCTCAAACAATTTATGGTGAGAGAATTAGTAATAGATAAGAAGTCAATTCTAGTCGGCCTTTTTGAGACAAAAATGAAGACTCTATATATTTAGAAAGGATTGCATTTTTGGGTGCTCAATGGAAGACAATTACTACTTATTTACTTCATTATAATGGTAGAATTATTTGCTTACTTGTACAGCTTTTATTGCCAACAACAACCAACAGACATTTAGCTAAGTTTATTTGCTATAATCAATTGATGTACTCTATTTTTGTAACTATTAGAGGATTTTGAATTTGTAGGCAGATTAAGTAACTCATTATAATGATGTTTTGTAGCTTTTGCTAGTATTAATATAATTCCTTTTATTTTTCAAAAAAATAAAATCTTGTCTAAATTACCCATCTTCCTAAGGAAAGTCGTATTATTGACACTTCTTTACCTTTTCTCAGTCCCTACAATATATATTCTAGAAATCGTTCCTGGACTGGAAGTATTAGGACCACTTTTATTAGAAATCGTCTAAAGGTTAGAAATCATCCAAAGTTCTGGTTTAGAGTATTGTAGCTTAAAATCTACTACTACTAAATAATATGTTAAATTGGAAATTCTAAAGGACTCATCCCTCTTTGGAGAGAGTAGAATCATACCCATCTCGATGTTTGAGCTATTCACCTTGTTCTTACATTTTAAGGAAGAAAAGGAATCCCTACTGCATCTAGGATATCTCTTCTTGACACTATATATACTACATACTAAAATGCACTGACTTGGTACTTTATTGACATCCTTTAATAATGGAAGTGTCATCCTTACCATTATCCCTAATTTCAATATCAGGTTCGATGATCCTATTTTATCTGAAAGACTCTAGGTTTAGATCCAGATTGCTTAAGCAGAACAAGATCCTACAATGATTATGGCTACTTTACATCATCAAATGATATATTGTTTACAGAACTATGATGTAGATCTTAATTTCCAAAATTCTACCTCTGATGCTTTGTATATGGTAGCAAATCAAGCTCAGGACTAGACTACCATCATTTAAGTCCTTAAACAATTACCTCCAATAGAGCTTGAAATTTTGATGCCTATAGAATGAATCATTGATTAACAAAAAGTGCTCTAAGCTCATCAAAGGCGTTCCTTTCATACACCTACTCCTATTCTCAAGAAACTAAGAGATGGATAAGTGAAATCTATCTACACTAAGCCCAGTGAAGATCAACTTGGACCCTTAAGTACATCTGGCCCTATTCTGATGCCTCAACCAGCATTCTTGCACAAAGAAGGCAAAGGACTTCCAATCCATTACTTCGAATATGATGGAGAATCTATATACATCAACCATCATCATGCACATTTTTTCTAAGCTGTAGATCCATCCATTTGTTATCATGATTCAAATAGTGATGATGCGATCTATGTTCAAAGGAGGAAGAAAAAAGAAAGAAGAAGGCAATCCATCATTGTCAACTGTCTCCACAATTCTATCCTCGACATAATGATCATGATCATGATTCTAAGCCATAAGTTGGGCTTAAAAACCCAAAACTAAGACCTGAGGACCTGCAGGAACTACTCAAAGTTATTGGAAAGGAATATCTGTTTACTACAGATCCAATACCCAACAAACCTCAACCAATTATTCCTTCAATTCCTATTGTACCTACTCCAGCCCTAATTCCTTGTATGATGGAGAAACCATATGAGGATGAATTTCCTCCTCTGGAGTGGTATACAGATTAACATAATAGAGTTATATCTAACCCTTATATACGTGCTCTAGGAATTACATCCTAAGGAACCATTCTATCAAATCCTGCTAATGAAGTACTTAATTGGAAAATTGATAATGTTGTATTCCAAAATAATGTTCTTCACATAATTGATTCTAAGCTTGATGGTCTTAAACAACAGACTCAAGCTACATAAAAAAGAGTAGAAACAATCTCTTCTTGGATCCAAAAACTATACACATCTTTTAAAGATCAGATGGCAAAACTTGACGTTGATCTTAGGAGCTGTATTGAAACATAGTAATTTGGACATGATTTTTACTAATAAAAAGCAAGAACTTTGAGGGTGAAAGAAGTGCTTCAATGAAAGGAAGCTGATAAGCAAACAGAATAGTCTAATATTGTATAGAGCCTATCCAACTACTTTTTTAGTTATACAACTAGTTTATTCACCTCCAACTTATCCTGAAGTTGTTGATTATGACAAAATCTTCAAAATCAGTTATCCTTTAATTAGGTAGCATATCCATCCTACGAGTAGCAAGCCCAAAACCCTTAAATCTGCAAAACCTAAATCTAAAAAGATTTATGATCCTTCATCTTCATATACCAAACCTGCTGAACCATAGAAAAAACCTTTATAAATCAAAACTCCACCTTCTTCACCACTAAAAACCTAATAGTGTCCATCCACAGGAAAGGATAAAGCTCCTTAATAAGAGTTCATTGCAACTCTTGTAACAAACATATACTCCATGAACATCTAGAGAATCCACCCCTGAGCATTATAATGTATCTAAGCAATCTTCTGAAATAACTGAACTATCTTCAAAAGAATCAGAATAATTTGTTGATTTATCTATTCTAGCTCAAATTATGATGACTATGCCTGAACTAACTAAAGTTGAACCAGAAATCAGTGATGCTTAATTTACAGGGACCTCACCATTCAGACCTCACCACCACTAGCACAAATACTACCCACTAGACCTACTTCAGAACCTTAGTTTACATTTGACAATCTTCCACCTAAAAATGGAGAGAACACCGCCATGAATTTGGAGTATGGATTGATTTGTATATGGGTCGACCAAATAACCCATTACGGGATATTTTGTCTAAATTTACTTTTCATTTTATTGGTAACTTATGAGAATGGTGGCAAAGTTTAGATGACTATTGCAGACTCTAGTATATTCAAATTATCTCTACATGAATTCTTCTTAGAGACCTACTTCAGGACCTTAGTTTACATTTGATGATCTTCCACCTAAAAATGGAGAGAACTCCTCCATGAATTTGGAGTATGGATTGATTTGTATATGAGTCGACCAAATAACCCATTACGGGATATTTTGTCTAAATTTACTTTTCATTTTATTGGTACCTTATGAGAATGGTGCAAAGTTTAGATGACTATCACAGACTCTAGTATATTCAAATTATCTCTACAGGAATTCTTCTTAGAGTCATTCACAAAGAATTTATTTGAGATTTCCAACTCATTGATAATTAGACCAAGCAAGAGTATTTTGAGATGAAATTTTGTTCCCAAGATAAATGAAATTTGTAAAAGCATTTTCAATGTATAATGGAAAGATACTATCTTTTTAATGGATTTAACAATGTCAATCTTCGTTATATATTTATCTCATCTCTCCCATATGGATTACAATCAGAAATCTATACAACATTATAAAGAGACAGCAGAGATATATCTCTTGGAGAAATATTCAACTTGCTCTCGCTTCTCTGGGTAAACTTTGTGACTAACAAACATTCTTTAAGAACATGATAAAAGGCAATCCTCTTCTAAAGAATACTTGTAAAAAGTCTGATTTGAAGCTTAAGTATAAGGAGAAAAAAGATTGCGAATGTCATACTAAGAAGAAATATAATCACTTGAAGTTCTCCTACAAGAAAACTCACAGATCCCACATGTCTAATGACAGAAAGTGTAAGTCATTTAAAAGGAAAAATAACACCAATTTGTTCTATTCTTTAAACAAAGAACTACTCAAGAAAAAACGCAAATTGATGTTTTATCTATGGCAAACTAAGACATTATGCTTGTAAATTTCCTAACAAAACAAAAAGGGATGTAAAATTATTGGAATCCATTGAGGCTATAATGTCTATCCATGACAATGGAAACATTAAAGACTTCATTGAAGAATAATCTAGTGAAGATGGGGAAATAAAATTTGTTGGTCTAATTGACTCTTCTAAAGAAGAGTATAAATCCTTTGATGATCTAATCTATGAAGATGAAGATACTGAGGATGATATGTTATACATGCTATAACAAAAATGATTGAAGGTAAGCTCAAACTGTTTCTCGTCCTTATGTCCATATTTAATTATTACATTAGGATAAATATGACAAGCCAATCAAGGCCAGTAGATATATAGATACTGGATCGTGCAGAAGTATTATGAAGCCTAACATCCTACCATCTGAAGCATAGACGTCTCATGATGAATATTTCACTACTGCTAATGGAAACTTATTCAAAATTGGGCTTATCACCAAAATGAAAATAGGGATCTGCTTTTTCCCTGATTGGGTGGTATACTTAGCAGCCATCTACTTGGCTCAGATATCCTAATTGGTAAGGATGTACACTGTAAAGCATCTCCATTACAAATCATACCTACAGTAATTAAATATCATGCCAATTTTTGTGCCTATACGAAGATACACAATGTATTTGAACTTACACAAGTTCCTCCCCCATAGGAAGCATTAAGAGACTAGTTTTTGGAAAACTATCTTGAGAACCATGCACAGTTCTCACACCACAATCCTCTTTGGAATAATCCTCACTTCTTCATTCATTTACAATTCAAGAAGAATGAAGATATCAATCCTACCAAGGATACTCATCCAGGTATGAACCCTGATTATCTTAAATTAGCACAAGAAGAGGTTCTATCCTACTTCAACAAGGATTGATTGAGCCTATAAAATCAAACTGAACTTGTCAATCTTTTTACGTGAAAAAAGATCTAAACAGAAGCAAAGGAAACAGAGGTTGGTAAATGATTATAAACCTCTAAATGTGTTCTTGTAAGATGATAAGTTTCAACTGTCAAAGATCAGTACTCAAGTCCTATTTCTCAAAGAAGGTAAAATCTTTTCAAAGTTTGATTTGAAAGTAGGATTTTGGCAATTGTGAATAGATCCACCAAAACTTTCTGTATCTCAAGTACACAATACCAATGGACTGATATGCCATTTGGACTCAAGGTTGCTCCTTCATTATTTCAGAGGGCCATGACAAAAATTTGTGAACCCATTCTCTCTAGTACCTTGGTCTACATTGATGACATACTTCTATATTCCAAAACCCACGAAGATCGTAAGGCTCTACTCTAATCATTTTTTGATCTTACAAAGTAATATGGGATTATACTCTTAGAAAAGAAAAGTCATATTGGGATAACCCAAATAGAATTTTTATTTATGAACCTCCAAATGAGAATTATTAGCCTGGTCCATACATAACTAATAATCCATTACACTTTCCTAATGAAAATCTCAACACTAAGCAGATTCAACAATTCCGTGGAATCGTTAAATACATTAGATATTTCATCCCCTACGTGGTCGATTACACAACTCCCTTATCAAAATTGTTAAGGAAGAATCCACCACTCTAGAGTAAAGAACAAACTAGAGTCGTTCAGTACTTAAAGCAAGCTTGTCAAAATTTACCTACTTTAAAGATTCTTAACAAAGGCCAGCATATTTTACAAACAAACGCAAGTCATCATTATTGGGGAGTTGTCTTAATTGAAGAGATTAATGGGAAAAGACATTAATGTGGCTATGCGAGTTGCCAGTTCAAAGAATAAAAAAAAGCATTACCATGCTATTTACAAAGAGATTTTAGTGTAAGAAAAGGCATCTAAAAATTCAACTTCCACCTTAGCCCTTATCACTTTCTGATTGAAATCAACAATATAGCTTTTGCAAGATTCTCGAGCCTAAAAAGAAGATACTACCTGATAGCCAATTGCTTCGATGGCAAGAATGGTTTTTTCGCTATAAATTCACCATTCGTTATATGAAAGGTCCCCATAATATTCATATAGACTTCCTCTCTCATCCTCATAAACTACTTCATTTACTCTCTCCCCTATTTAAAAAATAAATCCTCTTCTCCTTCCTATCATAGAGTTCCCTCAGTATGTGAAAATAATAAAACCTCACCTCTACTTACCAAAGCTTTGTTGACCATATTAAAAGACATTGCTACTCTTAGTCAAAAGAGCTTGCTCTATTATCTTCACTTTGCTCTTACAACTCTGAATGTTCCACCACATCCTCACCACTTTGATATTACAACACCTTATAGGGTAATCTACCATCTTTATGACTCCCTCTCTAAATCAAAACCATTAATGTGGCGTTTATGGGCTTTATCTGCCCAATATGTATATCCCATTTCTCTGTCTCCTTTGTATGTGTATAGACACCTTGTTGATCCCATAAATTCTGACTCTCTCCTTTAGACCTTCCTTGAGTGGTTCCAACCTCCCCCAAATTGGTGCCTCCAAATTGCACATATCTTTAATAGATACTAGTTATGGGATATTCCTTTGGCTTATCAAAAAGCCTATTCTATCTTTATCATCCACCGACCTTATAGCTTAGCTATGACAGGATATATATGCATCATTAATCATATCCAACTTCGGCACGCCTCTACTGAATGGCCTAAAGACCATAAAGATTTGATAAGAGATTTGTATCATTTTCTGGATCCTCTGTACCATTATCCCAGAGCAACTAAACCAACTACCTTAACTTTTATAAGTCCATAACTGGAAGATTTTGCTCTTCCAAAGCTTATCTCTCCTTCTGTTGGGTATTGTTCTTTTATTGACCAATTTACTACTATTGGATTTAACATTATTTCTAAGATGCCCACGATCCATGGCCTCCTATTTGGATTGATTCATTTATAGACCGCTTTATCCAAGAAATAGAAAAAATGAATGAGGATATGTCATACTTAGATGATGATAGTAGTGGACTATGCCCTCTCTCTGCACCTCCTTATTAGAAAGATTCCTTCTTATCTTTTTAGCATATGCTTATCTTTTAGGAATATTATTAGGACCTAGTGTTCCCCTATAATTCTTTCTTTTATTTTTAGCTTTTGTATTATAGTGTGCATTATTGTGGGAATCTTCTCTCTAAAGTTGTTTATCTTCATGTTCTTTGCTTAGTTTATAAAAGCAAAGCTTCTTTTTGTTGTAACTATGCAAAAAATCAATAAAAATATTATATGTTGAAAAGTTTAGGTTGGAAAAGAAGTAAAAACATGTTGAAACAAGGGTTTCTTTTACAATCTAATATTGTTGCTTAATTGATCTTACATTCTAGGTGGCATTTATTTCTTACATCACAGCTGGTGATCTTGACCTGTCAACCATAATAGAAGCATTAAAAGTGTTTAATTCCTGCAAATCTTAAAGATTTGGTGCTCTTATTATAAACATGATTCCATACATCCTTGTAGGACTCATAGTCCTTGATGTCCGCTTAGAGGAGAATGAACTTTTGAGGAAATCAACTAGTATGTATTGCAAGATATCCTAGCCTTTTTATGAGTCTATATTGTAACATCCCATCACCGATGGGAAGGTTATTTTAGTAATTGGGACGGGTTAGGCATAATTCATCGGCATGCACATGCATCTATAGCCTCTATAGTGATATGACTGATGATGTTTGCACAGGCACATAGTCATACATGCATTCATGACA